>JAOBSW010001047.1:360000-653672 GCA_026214975.1 Gentiana macrophylla | reverse complement strand
TTCCTTTCCCTTGTGAAGTCTATTTGGAAGAGTCTTATGAGGCTGGGCTTGCGCTCTTCTTCGTCGGGAAGCTTAAGAAGTCGGCTTTTAAACTAACCGAGTGGAATCGTGGGGTCTTTGGGAATATTTTTGATAAAACTAAGAAGGCACCGATGGTGGTAAATGAGTCGACCATTCGCATGAGCGTGAGGGGATGAACACGGCTAAAGAGGATCTTGATAAAGCTATCATTGATTACGAGAGATGTAATGATATTGAGACCAGTTCCTCGCTGCAAAGCCGCCGTGAAGTGGATTGAGGCCGGTGACGCTAACATCAAGTATTTTCACGCTATTTGTAAACAGGGAACCAAAACTTCATTCATCGGATTAGGGCGAAGACGGCAGCTTTGATTGACAACCAGGAAGACATCCGCGCTCCTTTGCTATCTTTATGAGAATCTTTTCTCGACGATAGGGAAGGGTGGGCACTCCTCCGTCGATTTCTCCTCCTCAAATATCTCTCTGAAAGCAGAATGAGGTTCTTATGGCTGCCCTTAATTTGGAAGAAATTCATAATACGGTGTTGTCTATGAGCTCGATAGTGTAGCCGGTCCTGATGGTTACACGCCTCACTTCTTTAAATTGTGTTGGCGATTATTACAAGATTTGGGTAATGCGGTTGTGGATTTCTTCCCGGTGGTCATCTCCCGTTATTTCTTTACGCCCACGATTATTTTGCTTGCCAAGAAGAAGGCGGATAAATGGAAAGAATTTCGCCCATTAGCTTATGCACGGTCTTCTCCAAAATTATTACCAAGATAATCACGCGGCGTTTAAATTCTTTTCTTCCCATGCTCATAGCCGATCGCAGATCGGTTCGGTTTAGTCACTAGCAGATGCATCACCGATAATATCCTTCTTGCCCAGAGCTATGCAAAAATGTGAACAAAAACTTCAAACCCCAATATTATGCTTAAATTAGATATGGAAAAGGCCTATGACCGTATGAACCGGGTTTCATTATGAAGGTGCTTGCGGATGTTTGGTTTTCAAGAAACTTTTGTGGACCTCATTTTCGTAACTCTCGCGGATAATCGGTTCTATGTGCTTCAATGGCGTGCCTTCTACCCGTTTCCCACGCGACCCGTGGGGTTAAACAAGGGATCCTCTTTCTTCGCTCTCTTTGTCTTAGCAAATGAGTATTTTGGGAGGTGATAAATGATTATATGTCTCGTAACCCGGGCATGCAATTCCAATCGAAATTTAAGGGATCCATTATCTTGCCTTTGCGGATGACACGATCATATTCACTCGATGTAACATGAAAGGGCTAAGGTCACTCAAAGAGCTTTTTCATCATTATGAGCTTGTTTCGGCAGCGATTAATGCAACTAAGAGTACGCTCATTGGGCAAAATTTAACTACCACCAAAACAGTGGTTATGTAACATATTGGGTTTTCTGCCGAGAACATGCCTTTTAGTTACTTGGGAGCACCTTTTTCGGGAGGAATCGCATTTGTTACTATCAGACATTATTGATAAGGTGCAACGGAAGCTACATCAATGGGGAACAAGCTTCTCTTTGGCGGAAACTTATCCTTCTCAGGCATGTCTTAACGTGCATGCCGATTTATATTCTCCAAGTGCTGGTGCCCCCGAAAGATGTTTTCAATTGTATCCATCGCATTTTTAATAAATTCTTGTGGGACAGTGGACCGGGAGGTAACCACATACATTGGAGAGCGTGGGATAAATTGTGTGCTCGATCGAGGAATGAGGGTTGGGTTTTCGTAATCTTTTGATGTGGCGTATACTTTTTCTATCAAGTCAGGTCCGCTTACGGCGAAAACAAGGAATTTGGGCCAAGGCCATGGATAAGTCTCTGCTGGATGTGCATGAACACAAGGCTTCTACGCCTATGTTATGCAGAGTGTGGCAAATGAGAGATCTTGCCGAACAATTCATCTCTTGGAAGGTTAACGTAGGAAAATAGACTTCGGAGAGACAAGTGGACGGAAGTGAATTTGGGACCCCAGGATGACTTGGTTCGGAGGGTTAGCGATTTTTGGGTAGGCGACAAATGGGATACCCAACTCCCGCATTCTTATCTTCCCAAATACATCGCTGAGAGATCACTCATATTCTTTTCCAGGCGAGAGAAGGTCGATGAGCTTATTTGGACCCTTAGCCCGACGGTCGTTTTACTACTCGCTTCACGTGGAACGTGGTTCGTATTTCTCATTCCTCCAACGTTATATTCAAGATTATCTGAACAATACTTACTTCCGCCAAGATTTCCTTCTTTTGTTGGAGGTCGCTCCATAACATTCTCCCACCGATCGTAACATTCACTTACGGGTATAACGTTGGTGTCTAAATGCTTTGCTTGTCCTAATGGGGAAGACCTTCGTCATACTTTTATTGACTGTCAGTATGCTCGTTCTGTATGGACGTACTTTATGAATTACTTTGGATTGCGGTTTACTCCTACGTTAGGGATTGTTTGTAACGCCCAATTTTTCCAATAAGGTACACTCGGTTTTTTCTAAGGATAACCAATATAAGTGGTCACTATATTAACCTTTAAAAAAATTTGTGTTTTAGATAATTCGTTGTTTATGTTAAACAAGATTTACCATAATAGAACCACTAGAACTTTGAAGTATCAATAACTCTATTTTTCATTGTAGGAAATAGTTGTATTGTTATGAAACTATACATATGAACGTTTGAATACTATTTTATTTATTTTTATTTTTACTTTAGATGATATATATATATATATATATATATATATATATATATATATATATATATATATATATATATATATATATAATTTTTTTTTTTTAAATAATTCTATTTGGAAAAGTTTTGGTTTCTGGTAGATGTATATACTAATAATCTACATATCATTTAACTTTTCATTAAAAGCTATTGAGTACTTATTGTAGTATTAATTAATTGACAAAAAGGATATGTTCTTTTTATTCATCTGTTAGTTAAGTTTAATCGGTTACAAAAGAATAAACATTTAGTCTCCACTTTACTACTTAGTTAAAAATATTTCAGCCGTTTCTAAGGTTGATCTCTCAAGCATTTCGACTATATATTTATATCCACTTCTCTTTGGTAATAAAAAGACTTTGGTCATTTCTTCTTTCTTTATATCTTTATATTTTGTTTATTATTACTGCCTTCAGTACTCCACTAATATTTTAACTATCAATTCCTATTGAAGAAGCTGATTATTTTCTAAACTTATGGTTGCGTCAATTTTACAGCATTCCGTTATTATCTCTGCATCGCTTACATCTTCTTACCATAGCCACCACCTCCAGTTTTATAAATCATTTATCTTCAACAATCAGAACCACTCTCACCACCATGTTCAACCATCAAAACCGATTTTTTTTTTTATCTATTTATTTGTAGTAGCATATACAAACTTTAAAGGGTGTTTTTTTTGAAGTGACATAAGCTATTGACCGAATTTTAAGTGGTAGTGATGGAATCAAGTTTGGGGCATATAACCGCATGTTGAGAGCATAGTTGTAGCACGGACCCTAAGTGAGTTCAATTTTATTTTCTATAAAAGTCAAGTGTGTTTTTTTTAAAGTACTTTCAAAGTATTTTAATTTAATATATTATTGATATAGATTAATTATATGTAACTTGTTAAAAATGTTTTTATTAACTTTCTCGAATTTAATGATAATAACATGATAAAACAAATCTTGTACAAATGACATTGCATGTCCCACCCTCGGTGGCATGGTACTGCACTTCCGCTTCATTGCGGCATGGTATATTGTACTTGTACCTTTCCGGCTTCAAGCGGCATGGCTAGTTCTTTCTTCGGCGGTATGGTTCTCGCTCGCTCTCGTTAGATGGGCCGGCGAGATTTCTGATCGGGTTAGTCGCGTGCATTGGGCCTGTGACCGTGGTTGTGGGGTCCGAGGCAAGTGGACTCTCCGGAAGCCCCAGGAGATTGGGTGTCGGAAGGACGGACTTCACTATAAAAATTACTTGTTGTGGATATAAGGTGATGAACGGGAGTCATAAGGTAGAGACAATCGTGTCACCAGATCGATGTCTAGTAAGGAACTTGATGAATTGACGGATCTCGAATGAGCTTGCTCGACTTGAACTTGATATATAAATTTTAAACAAGTATATTATTACATAAATACTCGAACAAGATTTCTAGTAAATGTATATTTCGTTACAACATTTTTTTAAAATATATAACACTCTCGCATATTACTCATACCAAATTTCTTTTCGATTTACTAGTTTTCTTTGTTTCTTTGTGTTTTTGTTTTGTTTTGTTTTTCTTCTATAAATAAAAATCGGTAATGGTTCAAGGAGATGTAATGATGATGAAAGCGATGACATGGACTTGATTTTGAAACGTTATGCAAATTATGATAATTACAATTGTAGTATTTCTTTTGTGTAATTTTATAATTGAAACACTTAGTGAATATTTGTAAATATGAATGTAGTTTTTTTTTTTTGAAATATTTTGAGAATTAAAGTCTAGTTAATGAAGTCGCAAGAGAGCTTCAGCAACCTCCTAGAATGACCCCAGTGGACCTGTGGGGTCGGGAGTAGGTATTACATTGTTCTTATGCTTCATTTCTGGATGAATTCTCATGGGCGAGCATCTTCACCTTCTCGGCTTATAGTTCCGGTTATTGTTTGTTGGGGCATTTGGTCGAGAGAAAATAAGTGTAGACATGACGAGGTCTAACCCTCCATACATCGCACCATCATTCTTATTGAGCGGAATATTTGTCAGCTCGCCTTCCGCAAGGATCTGGCTTCCAAATTTCTAGGAGCCGATAGAGGATCACTTTCTTCCAACCTTTCAAGATCAAATCTATACCGAGGAGGAAGTTAACTTATCTCATGTGGTGTGCAGCCTGCTACGGCAATTTAAAGTGAATGTGGATGGAGTGTCGAAAATGGGATAGCTTACGGTGGGGTATTCTCGGGATTCGAGGGCGGGTTTATCATGGCATTCCACTCTTTCTTTGGTCGAGGACGGTGCTGGATGCGGAGATAAAAGCTCTTTTGTTTGGTTTTTGCATGCGTACTTATGATCAACCTTTGGAGATTGAATCCGACTCCCTTTATGTGCATCGCATGGTTTCTCAAGAGAGGATGGAGGATGGCCCCCTGTGTATCTACGCTACTCAGATTGGTGCTCTTCCGCAAGCTGCGTTACACTATCTTGTCTCTCATATCTATAGGGGAGTGCAACGCTGTCGCCGATGCCCTAGGCTGGCTACGGAGGGGATGATCACATATTTATACGCACCACGGAGCTCCTCTCCGCACATCCTGGCTTACTTCATGATGATTTACATGGCCTAGCCATTTTAGCATACACCGACAACCCGGGAAGCACTCTTCACTGTGAAGGGTGCAAACCAGTCGTGTTGTTCATCTCTTACACTTTGTCATCAATACTAGATTTTCTATATATACTATGTATCACACTGCGTGCGAGATCAATAGAGTATACCAAAGGTGGGGTGGCCGAAATCCTAGAGCTCGGCGGGAACTTCAAACGGTGTTTTCACGGCCCGGACGCACCCTCCATCTTTGGTTGGGGTGCAATTCAGCCTGGAGGTTGCTTGCCGGTTTTTGTACTCCCCCTGTGTTTTTCTTGCAGATAGATTATCAACGCGTAGCTTGCATGCGGTTCATCTCTACATTCGGCTTTGAGGATCACGTTAGCCTTTGACGCACCCTCACTGCTTTGCTAGGGGGTGCAATCCAGTGTTTTTGTTGCTTTTAAGATCTCTCTTTGTGCACATGTTACTCTGCCGCTTGATACACTCCTTATATGATTGGTACAGCTTCTACCTCGGCTGTTGGTGACCACTTTACGTACCGGTCATGTCAAAATTTCACTTCCAAGAGGATGCGAAGATCGAAGAAAGCTCACACGAGGACACGACAGGGAGAACGACAATCTTCTTTCACTTCCAATTTGAAAGACAGAAGACAGAGAACCACCATTTATTTCATGCGGATTTCCACTGATGTATTTATTTTTGGAGTAGGGTTTTTTTCGGGAATGCATAGAGCGAGTACTCTTCCCTATGTGGTGGATTTTCCTACATCGGGTTTGCTACACATCGGGTTTAAGGAGGCCATGCTGTGCATTCTATCACGTAAACTTGGGGCGGGCCGGAATATGGCGAATGCTTTGTAGCTCTTATTTCATCTTTTAATAAAATAAAATAAAGTTGCTTCAAAAAAAAATTGTGTATATATATATATATATATATATATATATATATATATATGTGTGTGTGTGTGTGTGTGTGTGTGTGTGTGTGTGTGTGTGTGTATATATGTGTGTGTCTATATATATATATATATACACTAAGAAAATGTATCGCATTATGCATAGTGGTTTAGTGAAATAATGCTTTTGAAATTTTAAAAATAACAATATTAATTAATATATAATTTATATATTAAGTAATTTTTCCTCATAAAATATAAATATGCTATTGATGATAATTATACAAAATTATTTTAAGTTTTGTTTTTAGTATTTTAAATTTATAAATGCATCTACTTGATACATTTATCATCATTTAAAGATAATAATCATTCCCAATTTACGAATATATGTATCTAATATATATAAAAAACATGTTCTTCATAATTATCTAGTATATGTTAGGAAATGTATACTTGACATATTAAGCCACTTTCAATGTGTATAAGATACACTTGGATTGTGCAATTTAATTAATAAGATTACCCTAATATTAATATTGGATATTAATTGAGTTTGGAAAAATAGATTTATGGTAATAAGATAAAGATTGTCAATATAAAATATTGACAATATCTTGGAAATATTTAATATAGGATATTAACTTAAATGAGATAAATCAATCAATTATATTTTCCTTATTTTACTAGTAAAAGTTTTCTTCCTCTCTACTCTACATTGGGGCGCCACATCCATTATAAATAGGAGGTGGGTGTCAAACTCTTTAGTACAACATAATTCCAAAAGATAATAGTTCTTGTGAAAAATGAGAGCTTCTTAGAGAGTTTTGAGAGAGAAAAATGCCGGTCTAGCGAAATGATTTTTCTAAGTAGCAATCCAATGGTGGATCCCGGCGGGTTGTTCGTGTGGACTAGCGGTAGAGGCCGAACACTTGGGCGGCTATGTGCACAACTACTCTCCTGAGACGGTCAAAACGTTGATCTTTTAGATCAAGCAAGGTAACCACCGTATTTAGCTTATTTGTTTATTGTTTAAACGAAGTCGATCTTGGGTAAAAGAAAGTCAAAATTTTGAATTCACTGTGTTCCCGCGTGAGATTTCCTAACAAAGGGTAGCAGAGCGAGCTTCGAGTTTGTGCAATAAGCATGTTAATTTGCGTAGTTAATTTTATCATTTAAATCATGTAATTAAAAGATGAAAGATTTTTTATTCGCAAAACGATACATGAAAAGAAAAAAAAGAGGATCCGTGGTGCTCGGCCGATCGGCGGCGGCGGCACCACCATCGGCGGCCGTCGGCGCGCGGGGCAACTCGCTTCCGGCGCCGGTTGGATCGTCAAAGGTGGTGGATCCCTAAATTTTGTTTTGTGTATTTTATGATTCAATACGGTTCATAGTTGTGATTGATAATTCATCTTTTGTTTAGTTGTGTCATGTGGCTAACCAATTGTTCAAATAGTTTGGGCCATTAGATGTCACATGGCATTAAAATAAGAATGACATTTCCAAACTTTTTGGAACATGCTTAGCCCCTTTCCAAATATTTGATTTGGAAAAACCTGCAGCTTAAGCCACTTCCAAAATTTTAATTTTGGAAAGTAGTGGCTGAGCATATTAACCAAAATATTGGCATTTCCAAATTTTGTTTGGAATAGGCTTAGTACTTTTCAAAATATTTGATTTTGGAGAAGCTTAGCCTGCCTTTTTCAAAATTTTGATTTTGGAAAGGCCAAGGTTTTAAAACTAAAAGCATCCCTTTGATTAGAATAAAAAGGAAAGAAATAAAAGACACATAATTTTAATTTTGATTTATTTTGGAATAGTTTTAATTAATTAAAATTAAAATTAAAATTAAAATCATTTTAAATTAATCGTTAATTTTATTTTCGATTAAAATCATTTAATTAATTAAATGTTAATTAGTCAATTGATTGGATAAAATTATTTAATAGATTAAATGTTAATTGATTAATTAAGATGCAAGTAGTTAAATTTTAATTTTATCTTTTTCATAAGATGGTATTGTATGGATTAGATTTAGTAGATATAATATGATTATATGGACCCCGATTGATCATGGACTCGACCAATATGATAGATGTGAATGGTTTAATTTTCTGTCATTGATAATGACTTTGCCAGGTTCTAGGGGGGCTATTCTTCTTTTTTGTCGATTCTTAACGTCCTCATTCCACTTCTCAGTTGGTTTAAAAATTGTCCTAGGCCATTATGAAGAACGTGACCTAGTTTATTTTCTGCATTTATTGCATTCCAGTTAGCTCCCCCCTTGCGGCGGGCGATTTATTTTATTAGATAGGATTAAATGTAACAAGAATGGAGCGGAAGATGAAGACACAAAGAAAGAAGAAAATAAAGATCCCATTAGAGAATGGAGCATTAAAGATCCTATTGGCGGTTGCAGCTACCTTTAGATTGTGACCCACTGTTTCGTCAGTTTGTATTCGAAACCGCACCTAGGAAAAGTCCATGATCATACCGGTTACTTTACGCATTTATTTATTTTGTGCTTGTATTTATTTTATATGATACGATAGATGCATGACTAGGCACGATCTAGATAAATGTGTAGGATGTATGTCTATAGAGATAGATATATTTGATGAGACCGTAATTAAATTAATTAAGTGAATTAATTTACATAAATAATTCCACAACAAAAATCAAGTCGAAATATTGTCTCCCAATATTATAGCGATGGTGAAGAGCCCTTGTTCAGATCCAACTGATCGGCCCTCATCGGGAGTTGACCTACCACGGGTATATCGTCGTTATTGAGATATGATCGTATGAGATCTCGCGAATATTGGGTTATGACTTGACTAGAGTATTGCGGTGATTGGCCCTCGCCAGGACCGCCTTATTCTCTGAGGCAAGGGGTTGACTACCATATAAAGATGTGAATTGTCAAAGAGTTGACTAGTCAACCACCAAGAGTCACATAGAGATGTGATTGGTAAGTGCTACAACCTTTCGAATTATTCTGGTTGATCGGCCCTCGTCTGGAATCGGGGTAACCAAATGGGATCTTAGCCACTAAAGAATTTTGAAAGATTCTTGAAAGTCAATTGGGAGTAGTTGACTAGTGGGAGCAATATCATAAATCAAAAGACCATTTTTGATTTTGCGTGTATAAACAACAACACTCTTTTATTTTCATTTTTGTTGTAGTTTTAGCAAACTTTATATTTATGTTTTATTCTCGATTAGTAAAACCAAATTATGATCAAGTACTTTTTAAGAAACGCTCTCGAATATAGTTAAGTAATTTTAATCCTTTTAAATAAGCGATGACACGAGCAACCCCAAGTTATAGTAGTTAGAGACAATGAGACTACATAATTGATGTAGTGCTCCAAGACTTTAATTATTAATGAAAGCGAAGCTCATGATATGATTAAATCATTTGAAACAAGTTTCAACTTAATTAGTCATATATTGATACGATCCAAGATGATCATTCACCATACGATGACAATTAATTCAAACGTTGGATAAGAATGACCACATCCGATTTTGGAAAGGTCGTTTTCAAAATTGTAAGATTTAGGTATCTACTTAATTCTATCATTGCTTAAAGGTTAATTAAGTACTTAATGTTTTGAATACGCTTTAAAAGGTTAAATAAACTATTTAATAAACTTTAGATTTTCTTTATGAAAGGAAATCAAAGACACAGCTCTTGTGATATTTCTTAAGTTTTATGAAGATTACACTAAGAAATATTTACAAGTGCTTGAAGGATTAAAAAGAAATTTAGGGCGTATGCTTAAATAGAGAACTTATTGAAGTCTCTATTGTAGGCAAGTGAGTTGACATAAATCAATCTAAGTTCAAAGTCGACTCTAAGATATATGATATCTTACGAGTGTGATTAAATTAGAAAGATTAAATGAAGATATGGAAGGTGAAGCAAACGTTGTGACACTTACCATATTCGGATCTAGTAAACGATAAGGAAACTAAATAAATGTTATTATGTTCTCGTTTTTCGATTTTGCTTGTTAGGATTTAGTAGACATATCAATAGTAAAGAATAAATGTTATTCCGATAAAGTTGAAAGGTCATTGAATCTACTATACTAGATTGTTGTCACTATATAGTTGATATATGTGATGAAATCTCAACTAAATATTAGTATGGTTGTTATCCTTGATATTGGTGGTCGTTCTGGACATAGTCTCTATGGAGGGGAATCGTGTGATCAGATGTCATTCTGATGACGTCTAAACCATGTGATTGTGAATCACGTGGGTAATACGTATCTTATCTAAAGATGACTAAAATACCCTTTTAAGAAAATGTTATAAGTTCTAGAAAAATTGTCTAAAGCCTAAACATACCGATGTCTGTTGGCTTATGAAAATTATTGCCACAAATAATTGTTTGTTAATCTCTATAACTATTTTTAGAAATAGTTGAATGTACTCAGTGAGGTGCATAATTCGGAAAGCGTGAAAAGTTCGAGCTAGTAATGAATATGAGATTGATAAGCTACTTAGTAATTAATCTTCAATTGATTGAAGTAATTAATACTCAAGGGTGTTTCTGGTTGTCCAAAATAGAATAAGATTCTCCCTTGAAGGATACCATCTTTGGGATACACAATTAGATTTTGTTCCTAAAATGGAAACAACACTTTATATGATAAAGGTGTGACGCAAGCCATGCGAAGTATCCCTTACCCGTTCGGGATAAGGCCCTTATACTTAACCGAGTTCAAGAATAAAGGTTGAATAAATTCCATATTATATATGGAAGAGGATAATGTCAAATCTATCTTAACCGATGATTTAAAGTTGTCATAGGCAGAGTCAGAAAGTTTTGGAGCCTAGTACGACATATGCAACTTTGTGGAATGTCTTAGCTAGCACGCTGGATATTATTTACTTGTCCGCGGAGAAAAATGTTTGTCTCCAAACATACTATCTTCAAAAGGAAGTGTTTTTTTCCAAAAGAAACAGTGGGAGTGAATCAGATCTCAAAAGAGTTTGAGAACCACAAAGATATATTCAACCATAGGAACATGAGCAGACGCCACATAGCGATGAGGTGTAGAACACCGCTCAGTGCACACAAAAGTTCTGTAAGTCTGTGGACAACCTTAAGCCCAAAAGGGCTGCTGGTATGTTCATCTTGATGAATGAATATCTCACGACTTATGAAGGATTGTTTGAAAGGCAAGATTGAGAGATATGGCTAAGAGCCATAATATCTGAATTAGATTCTATCAGTGACAACCAGGTTGCGAACCTAGTTTGTCTTACCTAAAGGGAATGTCCCTGAAAGGATGACATGGATAGTAATATGACTACCATAAGGCTATAGTGATGGCTGAAGGGTACAGGGTGTAAACCTTGTAATTATCTTTATGCCGCCAGATGAGCCCAGTTCTATTCAGACTATGCTTGTTATAACTTCGTATCATGGCTATATGATAGTGTTGAAGACGTTGGGCAGACAGCTAGATGTTCATAGATGATAACATGATATGTGAGCCCATGAGATCCATTTATGGACTCAAACAAGTTTCTTTAGACAATTTATTTGTTTGATAATCAAAGGAGTTTGATTTAGTCAAAAGAAGGATATGCCCAATGTGCAAGATGGATAGTGGGAGTGTGTTACGATTTTTGAGTAAGGTATTAGATATCTCTCTCGAGAATTGCCACCCCATGTCACAGTCAATTAATATTTAGTAGTTCAAGGTCTTTACGAAAGCACTTGGATTAGTAGTTCTTATTTTATAAATAGGAATCTATAGAGATTTAACTTCTGTTAGATTATAGTTTACCTATATAGATGTGATGCTAAAAAGAGTTTAGCATAGATCACGACAGGGGATACTGCTAGATGGTGTTCTCAAGATCTATCTATGTTAGGACGTTTGTCCTAAAGATAAGGTGAAAGATGATGCTTATGGAAGGTTTCCTTCGCTACTGCGATAGGAACAATCTTATAGGTAATGCCGGATGTTCATAGTCCATGAATAGTCATGAGCAAGTATGAAAGTAAATCAGGTGAATGTCGAGAATATCCTTAAACAAGTTAATGATGGTTTCCTAGTTTGTCGAAACTTGGAAGCAAATAAATATAGTTGTACAGACGTATATCCTGAGTCTTATGAAGGCGAGTGGGAGCTACAGTCTGGGTTTGCAGTCACTTTGATTAAGTGATACAGTGAGCTGGAAATGTTCTTAGCTATGGGTCACTATAAATTCTACAACCGAGCCAAAACACAAGATTGCCTTGGAGATACAAATGGATCTCAGACATGGATCTGTATGGTTCATTCTCGAACTTGCATGGTTCTTCCACCTTTTCTATATAGCTGATATAGTAAGTGGATTCATTATTTGAAGCGAGGACCAGGGTCTCGTCAGAGATTCATGTATGTGTTGAGGCGGTTTCTTTGACTTGATCATTTAGAGCATAGTATGAAGATAGTCGGAGTCCTCACGGTAGGGATCCATTCATGGCTGTAATTGGTTGCGTAGTATTACATGAGATTCTTGTGTTTCAACTTGGTCTTGTGTGTACGAGTGATTGGTTTTAGGCCAAGTGGGAGATTGTTGAAATAGTGTCCTAAACCCAATCGGGTTGGACCGGATCCGACCGGGTCGGATCATTTCTACTATATCTTTATGTTTATACATATATTAAATGGCTTTTCGGTTGTCATGTATATGTTCTTTTAAAGAACCAATTATGAATTTTTATGTGATAACGTCCTTAGTATTAAAATGTGATAGAGAAACCATGATTGGCGATTATGGTTGATGAGATCTCTAATCACTTTAATAAGTTTGATACTTAAATGTCTCTAGGCCGATGTACTATTAAACAGGCATTGATAGTATGAACAAAGCTAGCACGTATTAGATGTCTTCTATCTTTAAGGGTAGGGGACAGATCTCGCCTATCAAAGTGTAAAGACACTTGACCGCACGTGGATGTGTATTAGAGAATGCGACGTTAGATCGACTCCACTTATATTAAGTGTCACACTATGTGGCGCTTGTGTAATTATCCTTAGGACCGAGTCTACATGGCATCACGGTGTGTGATTTTCATGCTTTGACACTATTGGGTTTCCCAGCCATGGGGCGATCATGCGGTAGTGATTGGGTGTGATATCAAGCATACGGAGCATACATGTTTGGTCGTCTGGAAATCGCACTTATTATCGGTAGGGTGAATATCCGGAAAGGCCTTCTTATAAGAAATGTCTTACTCTCGTGAATCTTTGCAAAGTGGAAGTAAATGAGTTACTTTGAGAGAGCATGATATCCAGATTATAAGATACGGTCGTTAATGTTTGACACTCGACGTACGACCGTATGGATATTATTACAAATGATAGATTGTAATTTACACGGTAATTGTTTCACATGAAAGGTAGTAGTCATTGCATTTGACTCTTCCGATGATCGGGGTCACGGTGTTGCTAGACGCTATCCCATGATCGTTAGGGCATGAAGGGCATTTTCGTAATTTACACTTTGTGTCTACGGCCAATATATTCAGTGGCTTATCGGGTCACACACATATGAATATCTAGCTAGATTAAAATGTGGTTATAGATGATAACCAAATAAGGAAAGTTTATCTCATGCTATAAAGGTTATAGTGGTAAATTAATATAGTGGTATTTATTTATTATGAATAAATGAAATACAAGATATTAATTGTGTTGATTAATTAAATATACACATAATGTATGCGTGTCGAAATTATTGTGTATGTTGATACACATGTATTTTGTAAATTAATTAATCATAGTATTATATTAATTAAATAATATTCCGGAAGCCAATTTGTTGGTCAAAGGGGTGCCACTTTCAATGTGTATAAGATATACTTGGATTGTGCAATTTAATTAATAAGATTACCATAATATTAATATTGATATTAATTGATTTTGGAAAAATAGATTTATAATAAGATAAAGATAGTCAATATAAGATATTGACAATATCTTGGAAATATTTAATATAGGATATTAAATTAAATTAGAGAAATCAATCAATTATATTTTTCTTATTTTACTAGTAAAATGTTTTCTTCCTCTCTACTCTACATTGGGGCGCCACATCCATTATAAATAGGAGGTGGGTGTCAAGCTCTTTAGTACAACATAATTCCAAAAGCTAATAGTTCTTGTGAAAAATAGAGAGCTTCTGAGAGAGAGTTTTGAGAGAGAGAAAATGCCGGTCTAGCATCCGGATTTTTCTAGTAGCAATCCAATGGTGGATCCTGGCGGGTTGTTCGTGTGGACTGTGAGGTAGAGGCCGAACACTTGACGGCCCGTGCACAACTACTCTCCTTAGACGGTCAAAGCGTCGATCTTTTAGATCAAGCAAGGTAACCACCGTCTTTAGATTATTTGTTTATTGCTTAAATGAAGTCGATCTTGGGTAAAAGGAAATCAAAATTTTGAATTCCGCTGCGTTCCCACGTAGATTTCCTAACATCCTTGTCTTCTGCACAAAAGCCGGATGGAAATGGCAGGGAAATGTAAAAAAAATCGATTAAAGGTTGAATGGACAAGAATTTCAAAAGAAGGACGGTGCCGTCTAAATGTTGAGCGGTACCGCCCAACTCTCTCATGGGTCCGAAAAGAAAAGCGTGGGTGGAGAAAACAGTTTAGGCGGTACCGTCGAACATAAGAGCGGTACCGTACAAATTTTAAGGCGATGGGCACAAATAAAATTTTGAAAAAGAGGGGTATATAGGAATATCATTTTTACCTAAATAGGGTATTTTTTGAGTTTCCCAATTTTTTTTACAGGGAAACAATATCAAACATAATGTATGGAATACCACTGAAGTCTGTCGACAATGTTAATGTTTTCTACCTCTTTTGTATCAATAAAATCAAGAGGTCCTTTCTTGACAAACTGTGTGACTTATGTTTGAGTTATATTTTTTCCGATTAAACAATATCAATAACTCATACGCTTATACAAAGAATTGATTTGAATATTTCCAACAGGAACGGATCCATGAATTTTTTAATGAGGGTAAAAAATTTGTCATACCGTTTGTGAACTACCATCTCTCCCAAAAACTTAAGCTGATGGGAAGGTTGATAATTATTATTATATATCTCAATACGCCTTCGCCAAGTGTGCTGCGCAGAAGAGAGAAATGCCCAACACTTGATTTTTTTTTTTTTTAGTGTGGGTCTGTAAGAGAGATAAATACTTAACACTTGATTGGTTTTCTTTTTTTTTTATTTTTTTATTTATGAAAATTGTGCTTGGAGCTGGGTTTGAACCCATGACCTGTGGCTCTGATACCATGTGAACTACCATCTCTCCCAAAAACTTAAGCTGATGGGGAGGTTGATAATTAACATTATATATCTCAATACCGTTTATCTTTTAAAAATGAATATGTTTATTACAAATAATTATAGGTCAATCCATAAAATATTGAGTTGATATACAATATTAAGGGGGTCAATTTTATATACATATATATGTATAATTATTTTTTTAAACTGTAATAATGACATAATAATTTTTGAAGATGATCGGCCGTCCCACCTCATGTTGACATCCCCAATGTACCAAATAGGCATGTAAGATTGTTTAGTGCATGTAAGTTAAGCTAGGCCGAAGGGTGCATATTATTTAGAGTGGATACAATTAACTAAGTGGTGTTATATGTTACAAGTGATAAATGCATAAACAATATAAAAATAAAACAACAAAATTTAGATTTTAAAATATGATTCTCCCTTAATCAAGGACAAAGTCAGGATTTGAATATAGGGTGGATTAACGAAGTATATTGAATGTTTGAATGGGTTAGAAGGTAATGATTCGATATATTGAACTAGTTGTATATATAGATTTTTTAGTATAGTTCGAATGAGTTTATTCCCCTTATGAATCTTCTATAAGCTCCGTCCTTAATTGCTCCTGTTTGCTTCTATATTCCCTTATGAATACAGCCAACATGCTCCAAATCAGTGTATTAATACTTTTTAACTTTTATTTTTATTGCCATTGATTATATGATTTTTTTTTAATATTTGAACTTTAACAAGTTTATAAATATATTGACTTAATCAGCACGGTTACGTGTAGAGGGACCAAGCCTTATAACGTGTTCCGATGCAAATACTTCAATAAATTTTGGATGACATTAAATTCTCAATTATGCTTCATCAAGCGTTTTAATTACATGAAACATATGGAAGAAAAGGTGAAGCTAAAAGAAGATCAGTCCACTACAACTCATATGAATCAATTTCGATAACATTTTTATCTATTCAATTACTTTTAATATGAGTTTAAATATAATATTTTATAATTGAATCACATGTTAAATGGTTCATTTAATGTTTACTAACATTTGATTATAAAGTTAGTTTCTATGTGTTATTTATCAAGAAAAATTAATGATGCTTTGGATATTGTTTTGTCTAAGACACATACTCATGAAAATTAGCTCGTAAATTATGGATTTTGCTGTTTTGAATTGGATTTTATTGGATCCAAGCAAAAAATATTATCTCAAACGAAAAAAGATTAGAGGTGATGCAAAGTCACAGATTTAAAATTATCAGTGTTTGATCTGGAAGGATCATACATTGGTTAACCTTGATCGAATTTGATATTAAAAACTACATATTTATTTATTTCTTTTATTTCTTTTCCGATTATTTTTAGTTATTTTCTATGTTAGTAAAAGACCACACCCATGTTTTTTGTTTTAATCCCAAATTTATTTTTGTGTTTATCTACTATTAAATTCTGTCATTGTGGGATAGAGAAAACTCAGTACATGATAATAATAATAATAATCCTCATCACACCATTCATTACACAGAATCTACAATCCAAAAATACATAACAACCAGAATCTAACATAGAATTTATCTGTCCTAGTCATATATGATTAGGAGATTACACTTTTACCCTTAACAGGAATACACTTGTCAAATTTTCATATATACTGCAGTGAAACCTAGTTATCTTGCTATTATAAGCGATTACTCGATCAAGTTTTTCCACCACCAGAAGGATTATGTCTACTAATATATGATAAAATTTTATAAGTGTCAATCACACAGAAACACAATTTAATATTAGATAAACACAAAAATAAATTAGGATTAAAACATAAACAAAATATATGATCTTTGATCAATATAAACAGTATTTGAAAAAAATAGAAGTGATTAGAGTTTACTTGTTTGTTTTACGAATATGGAGGAGATTTATTTTGTTTGTACGTGGTTTTTATGGGTAGTAATCAGAATAGGAGATTTTAATAATTGAGGGGAGGATCTGTAATAATGAAATATGAAGTTAATTGTAAATAAGTTCAGTTCACGGACTCTAATGGGGAAAAAGTCTAAAGTCCAATTTCATTTAAATGAAGACCATTATACCTCTATGTATTTTCTTATTAAATCATAACTTATAATTAAATTATATTTTTTTTTGAGTGTATAATTAAACTATATTTAACAAAAACCCAAAATCTACAACCCTCAAACTAGTGGCGGACTCCGGCGGCGGCGGTGACAGTGGCGGCAGTGGCATTGGCGGCGGCGGAGGCTCCAGTGGCGGCGACGACGGCAAACGCGGTACTAATGTTGGATACTAAAGAGGTGGTGACGACGGTCACCGTGTAGTAATGTTGGATACTAAAAAAGTGGTGGCGGCGGCCACCGTGTACTAATGATGGGATACTAAAGATGTGGTTGTGATGACCACCGTGTACTAATGTTGGAACTAAAGAGGTGGTGCGGCGGCCACCGTGTACTAATGATAGATACTAAAGATGTGGTGGCGATGGCCACCGTGCAGGTATTTAATTAATTTATATATTTTTTATTAATAAATAATTAATATGTGCTGGAACATAAGCTTACAGTCAGTCGGCGTCCACACAACTCTGTCCCTATGAATCTGCACGTATATTTTTGTTTCATGTGACGTCCACTGTATGTTTTTTTCTTCCAATTTTGGGAACTTCGACTGCAATTGATTCTTAAACTAAAAAAATAAACCGGCCTTAAACTTAAAAAAAAAAAAAATGATTCTTAAACTAAAAAAAATTAACCGGCCTTAAACTAAAATAAAAAAAAATAGTGATAATAGCGATATACATTGACTCTTATATATTTATGGCACCATCAGAACTATTATTACAAGCAATAGTTAATATTAAAAATATATAGAAAACATTGTGCTATTCTTCAAGTTATCCTCATGGCTGAACACTTAATGCTGAAAGAACTTGTGGTTTTGATGGTTGTAGTTTTGTGCTATTCTTCAAGGAGCATTGCTATGGCGAACGCCAACGTTGCACTGGCGGCATCAGATGGCGACTCATGCACCTGTCAACATCCACAGGACTATATTGGCAATCACTGCTGCAAGTGTGACTGCGACTGTAATTTTCTACTTGGTTGCCGTTGTTGCGACCCATGAATGACTATATATATATATATAGTGTTCTTCTTCCTTAAAGGCATTAATTAACCATGTTTGTCCTGTTGTTTTTCTTTTTCTTTTTTTTTTTTTTTTCCCCTTCCTTTTTGTGAGTGCTGAATAAAGGTTAATTTGCCTATTTATATACTTCCAAGATGTAATGTTTTACTTTTGAAGTTTTAAAATACACGTCATATTCGAGTCCTTTTTATAAGATTCTACCATAGTTTTATCTTATTTCCTTCTATTTTATGTAACAATTGTTAATCTTGATGCATTACTAGCAATTTTTGTGGATATTTTATAACAACCCATTATTACATTATAGTCAAATGACACCCCTATGTAAGTATAGTATTATATAAGGATAATTATTGAGAAAGATTAAAAAAGTATTGTTAATTAAGTAAAAACAAATTAAGCATTAACATACAATCATAATTATCTTAAAATTAGTAGGAATTGTTGCTCAAAAAAAAAAAAAAATAGTAGGAATTCCATAAAGGTAAATTATATTTGTCATTTCCGACAAGGTGAGTATTGACTATTCCCTCAACTATAGCAATATGTTCTCCAAACACGAAAACAAAGGAGGAAAATCATTAAGAGATCTTAATAATTTCTAAATTCACACGTCTCGTTTAAAGAAACTAAGCATGAATGAATTCCAAACTTTGTTGAAATGCACTTTTTTTCTTTTGTTGCCAGTCACCATACTAGAGGTTCTTAAGCCAGTCACCCTTTTCTTTTCCCTGTACATGTCAAAATCATATTCCAATAAGCAAAAATGTGATAAAAATATTGTGATGTATGCATGCATCCATTCATGCTGAAAATGTGAAGCGTTTTTTATATGTAAATGTGCATACAAGTGTGATGTGTTTTTCATATTTAATGTGTTAAGACCTAGCTCCTTTCACAAGACGTTTTCAAAACCATCCGACACCACATACCGTATCATGCCACCAATCACAGCCTCCACGGACGGATCACGACATGTCTTGTATGGGAGCTTGAGCACACTAGTCCAGCAGATTTAGTGACTTCTGGCCGATTTTGAGATGCCACAACTTAAAAAAGATGACAATTTTTAGGAATCGGAAACTGCATGACAATATCGAGAAATTTCTACATATGTTAAGTATCACTACAAAAAATAGATCTTTTTGTGACAAAAACAATCGTCAGTAAAAATGCTTATTTTTGTCACTAAATCCTTTTTGCGACGAAATTTCTTCTTGCGACGATTGTTGCATATGTGCCGACGCTAAAGGGTTCTATAGAGAAGTGTCATATTCGTCGCAAAAAGTTCTCTATTGTGACAAATCATAATTAATAGTCACTAAAGCTTTTCAGATCTTTAGTGCCTGTTGTCACTTAAGCTTTCCAGATCTTCAGTGACTGTTGTCGCTAGATAGCACTAAATGTGACCACACTTTTGTCACAAAAGAATCCAGAATTCATCACTGAATGGTTTCCTTCACCGAAGGGCAGAAACACGTTTTCTCTTCAATGACAAACACTTTGTCACTACAAGTTACCTTCAGTGACTGTTGTCACTAAAGCTTTTCAGATTTTTAGTGACTGTTGTCACTATATAAAGCACTAAATGTGACAATACTTTGTCTCAAAAGATTACATAATTCATCACTGAATGGCTTCTCTAACCAAAGGTAGAAACACATTTTTTTTTTCTATAATAATAATAATAATAATAATAATAATAATAATAATAATAAGCACATACATAATAAACTATTAAACAATTAATAACTATTCCCTAAAAAAACAATAATTAATTAACAAGTAATACAATGGCAAATGGGCAAATGGGCAAATGGACAAAAGACTATCACCAAGTTACACAGCAAAACACTAAGTTGTGAAGCACTACAAATAACACTACGATAATACCAAACAATCCAACGTTAACCCAACGATGGAGTTTCCAATGCACATCAATATTCCAGGTAGCAAATGAGGCGGTTTGGACATCTCGATAATCGATACCTAATAGTGTAATCAATAAAAAAGTACTTAATGGTCACGCAAATCCAATCTTTCCACACCTGAAAACTAAGAAAAAAGGACACGATATGTCTCGGAAAAAATGGTGAGAACCATGGCTCAACCCGAATTCCCAGAAAGCATAAACAATTTATACACTGAAAAAGTGAGAATAGTCAGCTAGTTCAAACATTAGTTCTAACAAAGTCCCCTGAATAAAGTTCATGAGGCTTAGGGAGACTAACTAGAACAGTCGAAAAAGACATACCTGTAGTACCATCCGCTGAAGTTGAAGAAATGAAAAGACGTGCCGGCCATAGTGTTCCGGAGTATCAGATCAAGCTCTTCCGAATATGGTGCGACCGCCTCCCCAACGTTGATTTCCATCGACGATGATCAGACTGCGTTGACAAACCATATTCAAAAACAGCCATCCCTGTAAGTGAAAAACAAAAAATCGATGGATTACATCCTGTGTGAAGATACTCGATCCCTGAAACAAGCATAAAAATCGAATCTTTAATGCAACATTCACATGCACTCTTTCCCTCTTCATATAAATGCAGCTTGCTAACCTTTGGCTGCGTCTTCAGCAATCTCAAGGCGTTTTATCCAACTGATTCTTCGTTCATGCACTACAACATTCCTTTTTGCGTTAGAGGTGGATTTAGCAAAAGCTAAAAATGAAAACACTTCATGCAGAAAGAAAAGGAAAGATTACCATAGAGATGCTCTTTCAGGGTCCCATTGTGCATGAACTCGAAACCTCCCGAGCCGACCTTTCTCTCAAAGTTCTTGGTAGCATTTTCAAGTTCAGACAAACTGAAGCACTAAGCTGATTCTGTTGAAGTATCCCCAAATGACGAGACGAGCCTTTTAACAGGCAAACCATGTTCATTCTCAGTCCATTATTTGGCCTAAAATGAAAAAATATATTAACCCAAGGAAGATGGTAATCAAGAATTCGATTATGATGCACAACATTGATAGTAAAGAACTTATACATACTTAAAGGTCAATCCTTTGCTCAGAAGATCAGAAGGAATACTTCCAGATAATTTGTTGTTCTGCACATACCTGCAATCATTAATTAAGTCATTAACAAGGGCAACTAGGGATGAGGACACAAATTTTGCAGAAACAATAAATCATTTAAGGAACTAGCACCACGTTGAATCAATTCAATTTCGAGTCATGATAAAGAACATCGATTTCAGCAAGTACCCAAAGGAGAGGCCATTTTATATGTCTTATAACTTGCTGATTCAAAAATTGAAGAGAAATATGATTACTTACAGCTCTCTTAAGTTTGACAAAACAGCCAATGAGGAAGGCAGCTCTCTGGTCAACTGATTGTCCTCGATATGTCTGGAAGAGAAAAACCGGCATTTCATAAAGTCACTAAATACAAAAATTAATTGAGCACAAAAACGAATCCTGAAGAAACTCTTTTAAGGAAACTCACTTTGTGAAATCAAGAGAGTTTCATGTTTGCAAATGAACACTATTTACATGTGTGCAGGAAAAAAAAATTGTGACGAGTAGAGATCAGTATTTATTGTTTTCAAGTTGGGGGAAAAGAGATTTACATTATCTTCAAGTTGGGGCAACCAGAAAAATCAGGAATTGGTCCAGAAAAGGAGTTTCCATCGAGCCATCTGCAAAGAATGATAATATACTGTTGGTTTAGACCAAGGTAAGTTAGTTAGCATCAATTGTAGACATTGGTTCTTCAAAACCTAAAAAGCTTACATCGCGACTAAACTGCCCAGCTCTGCGAATTCTGTAGGTATGTTCCCGGTTAGATTCTTCTGAGATAATTTGCTGCAAGGACAAAAAAAAATGTACAGCATGGCCTATTTCTCAGACATGTAATAAAAATCAACCAGTGACTTAATGAGCAGTAGATATGAACAATATACATATACAAACAAGAGAAACAAACTACGTGCACGAAACTTACATAGAAATTACCCTTGGTTGGGTATCTAAGTTACACTGGATCCAGGACCATGGGGCTGGTAGGCATGGGTGGAGAGCCTTCGTGTGCCCAATCAGCATTCGGAAATGCAGAGATAACACGGGCAATTAAGGGTCCTGCAAGTCACAGGATGTAATCCATTTATTATACACAGGGACTTTATCAGTAATTAGTTGAAGCCCGAAACATTTACCTATATATCCCTACGTCTTAAAGAAGGTTTCAATGTTCATTGTTCTTATAAAGCTCTTTCAAAAGACTTTTCCAAGTCCTCTACATAAAACAGGTAATAGGTTATGAAGGTTCTGACCTTTTTCTAAAAATAACACATAAACAAACCCTTTAAGAAATATTAGGCATAGCTGCATTTGCTGAAAGTAGAAAGCAATAACAGTTCTTTCAAAAAAAAATAGCAATATTAAAGCATAGATTTCAAAGAAATCACATTTAAGAAACATTATGCAAGATGAAAATCTAAGGATGAGTTAACTAGAACTAGAGATAACTAGACAATCAGCATAACAGAGTATATAAACTCACATGCTACTTTAACTAACCTTTATGAAAGGCCCTTGGACATCCATCACAAAGCGCTACTTTTCCACCATCAGCACAGACGAAGCATAGATCATTGTTATCGTTGGCAGTGCATTTGCAACATCAGTCCTCCTATCCTTTCCTGCATCCATCCCTTCCACTCCTCTGTCTGATGATGATTCAGGTAAAGCAAGGCCTTCCCACAAAATGCAGACTTGTCATGATGTTTTTTAAGAGAAGTCATGGTTGAGGCTATTACGAGAAGAATGTATAGGAAGATGAAAATATCACAATTATAGTTCTGTTCAAGGAAAACAATAGACAAAAACTGATCAAATCGTACAGAATATCCAATGAGTACAAGAAAATAACCTAAATATCAGACAGTAAAGTTGGGAATAAGAAAATAAAAATCTAACAACTAAAGGAAGCAAAAGAATACATAAACATCAACCAATCTTTCATTTAAGGTATCATAAGGAGAGCAGCCTCAATGCTCAAGTAGGCCTTTTGTTTTCAAACAAGTATTAAGAAAATTGTATAGAACATACTGAAAAATAAAACAAAAATAATGGATGATAATACCTCAGCCAAAACACCTTCAATAAACATCGCATCCGGTCCTTGTCAGCATCGAGCTCAATAATATATGTCCTTATTTGTTGCTCAACAGACATAACACATAGTGAACAATAGAGTTATTACCAACTTAACCATATACTTTGTGTAATTAAATACATCCATTGCAACATTAAACTTGTCATCTCATAATATGTCCAAGATTAATTCTTACAGGAAGAAGAACAACATGAACTGCAGGGGCTTGAACTCCAACTTCAAGCCATTCCTTAAAATACAGAGCAATTTTACAGTACCAATATCCATTTGAGCATCATAGACCTGATTTCAAGCCATTGATCTAATCTCTTTAACAAGAAATCTTGAATGCCTAAGAAATTAAAGCTTTTCAACCTTCCAGATCTTTAGATGAATAAGTTCAGGAAGCAAAAGAATTCGAGCTAAGAAAGGAGCATCAATAAATACCTGAAGCAAATGCATTGCTGAAATGCTACCATTTCTCTCCAATTTGTAATCAAATCAATAGCCAAATATAGTTATGCAACAGCAGACATATAAGGATTCAAAATCCTTCTTCGGAAAACATGGGGAACACTTAGCTCTTAGGCTTGGCGAAACTTCTCATCCTTTAAATATTGTCCTAAATTACCGCTAATGATAGAAATCACAGCTCAGTTGGAAACTTCATCCTTCACCGGCTCATACAATCTGATTTTTCTAGCAGGTGAAACTGATTCCACTGAATCTAAACACTTTTCACTCATAGCACAATTCATACTGAACCCTAGCCGTCCTCTTCACCTATGAACACGAAATCTTGTTCATCCTCTTCACTGTCCAAATCAACCAAATGTCTGTAGAAATTCGTGAGAGGAAATCGATCATGAAAGGAAATCGATCAAGAGAGGAAATCGATCGGGATGGAGCAGGACAGAAGTAGGATTTCGTTGAGAAGAGAGCGGAATTACGATGGAGAGATTTCAACAAGATGAGGATTAGCCGATTAGGGCGAAGTATTCGAGCAGGGTCCTGTGTTTAATAATTTTACATTACAAATTACATTCAGAAAAAGTAATAAAAAAAATATATAACCGAGCCGAGTCGAGTCTCTTTAGGGTTTGAGTTGGATTCAAGTAAAAAACCCAGGCCCAATACTCAGTTTGATCTCGATCCCAAGACAAACTCAAACCCGATTTATTAACTATTTGGCATAATTCGAATGGACTCGTAAGTATGATTGTATTCTAGAATTAATTTATTTCTTATAAAATATATTATGATCGGGCTCCACTCGTCAAATATTTGACCCGAGTATAATCATGATTTAGATAAAATATTATCCAAGAATAATTTATAAGAATATTTTAAGGATGTTCGTCACAAAAGCATCTAAAAAATTATATGCATGTCAAACCATACATTTTGTGAAATCCACTTAAACCACTTGTGACAACATCTTCTTTTAGTCACTAATTAATACAGGTTTGTGACAAACAAAGCTTTTGTCACTAGAAGCAATCCTTTTGTGACAAAACTGCTCTTTGTCACCCTAGATTTGTCACAATAAAATCTTTTTTTTGTAGTGTATACATACAGCTACTGACATCATTGCCATGTGGCCCAGGAACAAGATCTATACAACTCAATAGGAAATTCATAATTATAAAACAGTTCAAGCATACGTTTGAATTAACTGAAAGATGGAAACAAGATGGCAACGAAGAAAGGAGAAAGGAAAAAAAAATGAATCAATATTTCTTACTGAAATTCAAGGTCAAGCAATAATCCACATCGCAGCTTAACCCAAAAGCAAGGAAGATATCCATAATAAAGGTGCTACAGAGACATCAATTTGGCCAAAGAAGCTAGAAATCTATTAAAACATAAATAACGGGAAAAAAAAATTCCCTTTTAAGCATTTTCACAAACACCTGTGTTCAAAACACATATATTGGCAGGAGGCGGTGTCATTTCAAAAGATGTTCCACAGCTCCGGCTAATAGATGATTGTTCGAAACCATACAACATTTCAATGTAAAAGGATTGCTATTTAACAATAAATACTGTTAGAATCTGAGAAGATGAGCAAAATCGAACAAGATGAGCAGAATCAATGAATTTATCAAGACCAAATTAAGGAATCAAGAAGATGGAATCTCTAGATCGATTTAAGGATTGCCGAGTAATAGGATGATGAAAAGTTAGTGGAAGGTTTGGAGACAAAGAAAGGGATTTTAATTAGAATTAAAAATCGAAGTTAAATCTTATTTGTTTAAATTTTTTTTTATAAAAAACCTTTATTTAGTTTAATTGAGAAAAAATCCTTTATGCCACAATTTTGTTCTATCTCGACGCAAAAGGCAAGCGCCAAATTTTGTCGAGCAACTATACTAGCTTTTGAACCAATTTTTTTTTTTTTTTGAGATATTTGGGTTTCGTATGGCATACAATGTCAAAGCACCGCAAAAACAAATTTATAGCAACAGTTTTTATTAAACGACGCAATAACCAATTTTGTTTGTAGTGTGAATTAGTCACGAGAAGGAGTTTGTCACAACAAGTTGTACTTTCAAAGACAAAAAAAAAAAAAGATATTGTCACGTATAGTTTGGCAAAGTATTCACTCACCTTCTATGCTTTGACACGTATACCATGAGACAAATTTTAGCATAAGTCTTTGGTGACAACATTTCTTATCACTAAATTGTTTAAGAATATACGTGATAAATATATTTTTCACGACAAAATAGAACTACTACAACCATTCACAACCATAAAAGTATGCAAAGCCCTTAATCGATTCCAGAAAGAAATCGCCGGGACTGGATGGAATGCACACCATTTTCCTTCGAATATGTGGCACATAGTCGGAGAGCAGCAACCCAAATGATTTTGGCATGTCTAAATGATGGGCAAGACTTCTCTTATATTAACAAAACTTACATTGTACTTGTCCCAAAGGTGAAGAGCCCTACGTGCATGCCGATTTTAGGCCTATAAGTCTATGTAATTCCATCTATAAATTGCTAACGAAAATGTAAGTGAATAGGCTTAAGCCACTTGGGAGGAAGTAATTTCTCCTAGTCAATCGGCTTTTGAACAAGGCAATTGATCACCGACAATGTCATCACCGCTTTTGAGATTTTTCATAGCATGAAAACAAGGAAGAGAGGTTGTCACTCACATGTGGCCTTAAAACTAGATATGCAAAAAGTTTTTGATCGAGTTGAATGGTCCTTTCTTGATCGCATTACGCAAGAAATGGGTTTTCCTTGGATGATTACCGACATAATCTCTAAATGCATCAACACAGTGACCTATCAAGTATTGATCAACGGACACACTTCTTCGGTCGTACATCCTAGCAGGGGAATCCGTCAGGGAGATCCGTTATCCCCGTTCTTATTCATTATCTGTGTTGAGGTATTCTCATCATTATTACGTAAAGCTGAAGCTGAAGGGGTCTTGGAGGGGTGTAAAAGTTGGCGTGCATCTAGAAATCCATCATCTTCTTTTCGCAGATGATACTTTAATTTTTTTGGAAGCCACAAGTGATGCCTATCATGCAATTATTGAGCTTCTGGATAACTATGAGCGACTATCTGGGCAGAAAATAAATCTGAGTAAATCAGGAGTTTACTTCAGCAAAGAAGTTGATTTGGAGATTATGGAAGAACTCACTGCCATTCTAAATATTCCTATGAGCAATGAAAATGGGAAGTACTTAGGCTTGCCTTTCGTCATCGGTCGTTCGATAACGGAAATCTTCTCCTACGTGAAAGAAAGGGTGAATAATAAAGTAAATGGCTGGAAAGGTACATACCTCTCTTCCGCAAGGAAAAAAGTTCCGATAAAATTGGTTATCCAAGCTCTTCCACAATACATAATGCAGTGTTTCCTCCATTCTAAAAAAATAATTTCCGAGTTGGAAAGTTTAACGAGAAAGTTCTTCTAGGGCAATGCGGACAGCGAAAAGAAAATCCACTAGAAATCTTGGACCCAATGTTTTAAGCCTAAATCGGAAGGAGGCCTAGGCTTCAGAGATCTTGAATGTTTTAACTCCACACTATTAGTGAAGCAGGCAGGGCGTATCTTATCGGATCCAGAGGCCCTATCTTCTCGAGTTCAAAAGGCAAAATATTATGCATTGAAGGAATTTGAGATCACTACTCAGAATTCAACTATCCTTCGGTGATTTGACGAAGTACCTCCATAGAAGATCTTTATTATTTAAAGGCCTAAGATGGCGCGTAGGCAATCGAAACAAAATAAGCATTTCGGGATGATCAAGGACTACCTCTACCACCATCTTTCAAAGCCCGTCCCTTGTCGAATGTGTTACCGCTCACTTGGGTTAGTCGCTTGATAAATCCTTATACAAGGAGATGGAAAAGCAAATTGGTCAAAGAAGTCTTTTGTCCTCTAGAAGTAGACAACATACTATTGATATGCTTGAATCGTAATTCAGCCCAAGGATCCTTATTCGGGTCCATCCGACCCCCTAAACAGTGGATTACGCCACCACCCACAACAATCCATGAACTCGTAAGGCGTCGGCCACGCTTCAAGCCTTTGGTCCTATGCGATGCTATCAAACTAGGGGGCCGGACCGCAAACCCTAGGTCGTTGGATCCGCCAGAGACCAAAACCGCCAGTATAAAGATAAGACAATCCAAGACCTCTAGGCGACGAGGCCCTCAGGCCGCTAGGTTTTCAGCTCGCCAAAGGTTTTCAGGCCGCTAGGCCCTCCGGGCTCGTGACCTGTCCGCACGCACCAGTTGTCATGATTTCACCAGCAGGCTTGCTCCAAACCCCTATAAATACCCACATCACCTCCAATACAAAAGAGAGGAGTCATCACTTCCAGAACTACGCATGGCTTGATCCCTCACAAGGGTACATATGCAGTTTCCTAAGGCTCAGCTCATAATCATAAACACATAAACACTCTTCCCATCTTGATCTAAAAGATCTCTATATTGTTCTTGAGCACCACCACTTCCACAACTGTGAATCCAATATCATCACCGTGCACCACCACTTTCATACATTTAATTTTTACCGCCACATATCCACCACCAAACAACCGCCAATTTACCCGAGATAATTTCGACGTTATCAGTTGGCTCCGTTACCGGGAAATCAACTTTTTCAGCTTTTTTCCAATCAGATATGGAATTTCATGGCGGCTTTTTCTAGCTCCGGCGGCCCTAAACCGCCCATTTTTGTTTTCCGGTTGAACCTTCAACGGGGTCTTCATCCAATTCATCCAGATTTCCATATCTTCAATCTTTCAAAAATATCAATTCCTAGATCTTCAAATCTTCAACGAAATTTGCATCTAGATCCTCAAATCTTCAACAAGATCTTCATCATAACATCAAGTAAATGGTAGCACCTACTAGCTTTATGCGAAATACTTGGGTTTGTGCCCGAATCACCCTCAGACTTGGGATATGGAAAGGATATGGAAAAGTTGTTGCAAAATGATATACGAGAAACAACCCACCCGCCCGGATTTGATTTTAGCTATGGTTTTGAGACCAAAGTTTATGCATATATGCGCGCTCTCAAAATATTGTTTCCAAGCAGATTCCATAAGTTCCAAGGAAAAATGGGTGCCACCTCCAACCTCCTTAACTAAGTTTAATGTGGATGTCGCACTTTAAAATGGAGACTCAATGGTCATTGGAGAGTCTTACGTAACCATAATGGAGATATTTTAAACAGTTTTTCTATGAAACTCGATGGCCGTTACGAGCTAGGTAGCAGTTGGTAAGGCTCTTTCCATTCACCAAGCTATCAGTTTTGCTATAACTTGGGGCTTCTTCAGTGTGGTCTTCGAAGGGGACTCTCTGACAGTCATCCACAAGTTGAATTCTGAAGAGAAGGATTTATCCCACTTGGGAAGTGTTATTGAAGATTGTAAGACCCTACTTCCAGTTTTTTCTTGTAAGTTTTCTTTTGTCAAGAGAGAAGGAAACAATCACGCTCATCTCTTGGCAAAAGAAGGTATGTCTCTGGTAGGACTTAAACAATAGGGATCTGGGTTGCCTTCTCACGTAATCATGGCTTGTCATTCTGACGCGATGCAATAAAACCTTTTTTTCCTCTAAAAAAAACATATGTATGTTTTTTTGAGAACTAAAAAAATAAAAATACTATCTAAATGACTTCTTTTTAAATGGTTTAATACGATAATTAGTGTTTCAAAAAAGTTTAGGTGACCAAAAAAGTAAAAATTATTATTTAGGTCACCATTGATATATAATAAATTAATCTTGGCAAATATCCTATAAATCATTAATTGATGGAGGTTATTTTGTTGTTTGAGTTGTTCTTGGTGCCTCGTTATATATGATGAATCAAGCGAAAATAACTTGTATGATATTAAAATCCTTTTTAAACCCTAACTAATATTAAAATCCGAATCATTTTCGGGTCACGAACCTTTTCATACTTGTCTTTTCATCACAGCAGAGGAGATACAGGGGTTCTTAGGTAGAAAACACCACATAACAGTCAGAACGTTAATCCCCTCCAATGTATTTGACCGTCAAGTACAACATTACACACAAAACGGACGATGTCGTTTAGTGTATTTTTATGAGCTTGATAATCAAGTGCATTGGAGTGATTCTTTTTTCCAAAGAGTCAAAAACAACAAAATCTACGTACAAAAAGCGATCAATTATAATCTAAAGACCGGATGTATGCTAATTTAGAAATCAACAGCCGCCTTGGCGTCTTTATGCTAATCAAAATTTGGATCTCATCATTGCTTCCTTAACTCGTGTAATATTCAATTTAATGACTTCAGGGGTATGGATATGCAGCATTACGATATTAAAAACTGTTAAACATGTTGTAACTGTAATATATGATTTTTCTTTTATGATTATGATTATCCTCTAAAAGAGCCACGGGTGGTAGTAAGCGTAAGTCATATGTCGAATAATTACACATACTTATCTTCGTCCATGAAAATTTTAAGCCGTAATCCTTCATCAACCACAGATAAAAAAAAATACCATGCATCTGGCTTATCATAATGCACAAATAAAGTAGCCTTGTATAAAAGTACGCAACCATTCAACATGCTCAAACTTGGATGAGTTAACATGTCCGTCTCCAATCCCTCAGTTAATGGTAAAATCTTGTGTTTATCTATTCTAAGATCGAATGCTAGAATGGAACAAGATAAAAAAATCAGCAAAGTGATCACTAGAAGGCAGAAGATGGACGGGTGCATGTTCATCAATATCCAATGTAAAGCACCATTAACTAAGTCCCCGTCCTCGATTTTGTCCATCTTCATGATTGAGAGTGATCGCGGATACCTAGATATATATGATGCGACCAATCATTGGACCGCTGACTGTAAATTTCATACATATATTCATCCTCATTCTTATACTCACTTGGCGGACTAGCTATCATAACCTTGTACGTAGTCATCATCAGATCCGAAGACGTAACAATATATTCTCACTATGTTAGCATGTGGCTTTAGGTGAACGCAATTTTACAGAATCTTTATTTTACATTTAAAAAAAGAGGATCTGCAGCTCGATCTGTTATTTGTTCTCTGTTGAAATGTATAAAGTACAGTTTTATTTTTTTCAATACTGTACTGTACCAGATTTACTAAAACTAACACATCCTAATTGCATGTGACTAGAATAATATATAACGAAATACGAAGAGAGAAATGTTTGTGCCACAACAAGATGTAGTGTCATAACACAGTTTTAGGCCATTGATTTTTATAGGACTCATATGATTCAATAAGTCTCCCGTCAAAATCTATGGTCAAAAAGTGCATTGTGCACTTTGTTGTGACACTATCGCTACTCATACAAAAAATGTAATGAAATGTGCTTACACAATCCTATTATCAAAATTGAACTTAGAAAAACCAAACAGAAAAATCCAAAACTTATAAAAAACAATCACAAAAAATTTATTGTATAAAAAAAATTAATCATACTCTTGCAGAAAATAATGAATTATCAACAGTCGTCATCGTCGTCTTCTTCTTCGTATATTGACTTTATGCTTTTTAGTAGCTGCTGCTGCTGCTTCTTCTGTTTTTTTTTTTTTTTTTTCGGATTTCTTGCTGCGGCCTCTGACTTTTTCTAACATATATAGGAGTATTTCTTTGGTTCTCTGTGTAATTGTGTCCCCAAAAGAAGGCGGATGAGGTTGAACAAGACTGCCCACAAACTGGATATGTTTCACTTGATCAAAGCCTCTGGATGCTGGAAATGGAAACTCCACAACTTGATGACTAACTAAATCATACGATAAAAAAAGTCTGCGGTAGTGATTGTAAAAGATGAGTTTTCTCTTATGATTATTATTATTATACTCTCAAATAGCCACCGTGGTAATCAGTACAAGTTATGTTGCGGCGAATCGTGTATAGTTATACTCATCCATGAATCTTTCAAACCGTAATCCTTCATGATCCACAAATCAAAGCTATATGTTGCATCTCGGTAATGATGACAGTAAAACCGGTGCTTAAAACTAGGCAACCATTCAACACACTCAATTCCAAAGGATAAATTTTCTCTAAAACCTCAAGTATCGGCAAAATCTTGTGTTTATCCGTTCTAAGATCAAATGCTAGAACAAACATCATCCTCACAACATCATGCCTCCTCACTCTCCAATGCAGAGCACAATTTACTAAGACGCCTTCAATACTACTCCATGATGGACAAATGTAGTAATCGTGAAACTCGCGATATGATCTGGTTTTACTCCATGAATTGGATCTTAGACTATAAAACTCAAAATCTAAACCGTTGTTCTTGCCATATTGTCAACGAGGGCTTGCTATTATAACTTTGTAGTCGTCATTAACATCGTCATATCCGAAACCGTAACAACAAATTTTTATAAGCTTCTCCGCATTGATGAGGGCCATTGGACTTTTAGGCAAATCCCGAGATGACTTTGTGAGCGGATTGCACAAGTAGATGTCATATTCATAAAGTGAAATCTATCCCACAGAATTAGACAAAGTAATCCATTACAACAGCCAACAATCTCTAGTTTGAGCCATCTCGAATATTCTGAGTATTTTGAGCTTTCAAAAGGGTGGAAGAGCCGTCGAGTTTCGGGGCCTAATTCCATGTTTTCATCCGTGACCGTCGAGAATTCTACTGCGTGTAATTGCTGCAAATACCTGTTTCCTCGGGCTAAATTACAATTTCGGTCCTCTAACTAGACACTTTTTCGATTTTGGTCCTGGTTTTTCTCCGGCGACAATTTTAGTCCTGTAAGTGGTCTTTTTTTGCAAAAATAGTCTTGAACGCCGGAAAGACCATTTACAGGACTAAAATTGGTCTTTTCCGGCTACAATTTTAATCCTGTAAGTGGTCTTTCCGACGACACTTTTAGTCCTGTAAGTGGTCTTTCCGGCGTTCAGGACTATTTTTGCGAAAAAAAAAGACCACTTACAGGACTAAAATTGTCGCCGGAGAAAAATCAGGACCAAAATTGAAAAACATGTCTAGTTAGAGGACCAAAAATGTAATTTAGCCTGTTTTCTCGCCTGTCATGATGATATTTCCAGACTAATATGTTTGGTTTTCGGTCCATGTGGGTCGACTGATTTAGATGTAATTTTATGAATTCTTGGCTTGAAATCAGAGCGTTCCATGATTTCGATACGCTTTTAAATCGGCCAAGAGAGTCTATTGGCAATCTCACCAAGACAGGAACAAGTACATCCTCAGGTAAATAAGAATTAGACATCAATGGAATATTTTCAGGAAAATTTCTTTGAGTTTCAAACTATTCAGACGTAATAATATAGATATGAAGAAACCCTCACAGATTTATTGAATTACTTTGCGGTATTCATATCAATCAAAGAGAGACAAAAAAAAAAAAAAAAAAAAAAAAGAGGGATTTTAGGCTTTAAACCTAAAAGGCCAAAATAAATCAGTCCATCCTGTAAGGAACGATGATTATGGTAAAGTTATTATTATTTCTTAACCTCCAAGTATATTTTATATATATATATATATATATATATATATATATATATATATATATATATATATATATATATATATATATATATATATATATATATATATATATATATATATTTTTTTTGTTGGAAAAGATATACTATCTTTTAGTTAAGAGTAATGATATGGGCACAATCATTGTGTCATTCGTTGTGGCACAACGATTGTGCCCGTATCATTACTCTTTTATTTGTTTATAAGGACTAGTTTGAACACTTAATAGGCATTTAGGACACACTTAAATCTTATTTGTTTATAAAGACACATTTCATTTGATTTTCCTCTATTACCCTTTACATCATTTAATTGATTTACCTGCTTTAAACTCGGTGTTTAGAATTTAGATCGTCTCCTCCTGTCTCGAAACCGACTTCTTCTGCTGCTGCAATATCAGTAACTGGAAGCAAGCAAGGATCATCATCTCAAATTAGGAGCAGCTAGCTGCAGTTGCGGCTTTATCTTCTTCTGTTCTTACTGCAGAAAAGAAAACACCCGAACCGTCGTCTGCTCTGCTGTTCAACAAAGTAGAAGTCAGTCTGCAACTAATTTCCCTGGTAAACAATTAACTTAATTTACTTCATGGCTATCACTATTTTATTTGTGTTTGAAACGTCAAATGATATATAATAATATGAATGGCTCTTGCAGTTGGATCCAAGAATGAAAGTGTGTTCATGGTGCAGAGATTGAAGAAGACTCTAGCTAAAGAAGAAGCTTCTCAATAGTTGCCGAGACGAGCCTGAGAGACTGCAGATCGTACGTAAGGGTGGATGAGGATGGTGATGAATGTAGCCAAACTATAGCTTTCGGCCACAAGTTACCCAAAAATAATTACGGACCCCAATCGACTATTTTTGCGTAAATAAATAAAATTTCTGGAAAGAAACACTAAGCAAGGATATTCACAACAAAAACCAACATAATATGATGCTAAAATTAAATTAATAGAATACAGGGATTTGCTCGAATAAGAAATATGGGTCCTCTAAAAGAGTGACTTGTTGATTTTTGTCTGCTTATTTGCCACAAAATAAAGGAGATGAGGCAGGGGCAAAAGCTTCACGGTGAAGTAGAAGGGGACCTGTGCTAAGAAAGGGAGATGGAGTCATGGATAGGGAGGTGGTAAGCCTGAAACAGAGGCTGCAGAGGTGATAATGGTCTGATGTGTAGAAGAAGTGGAACGAAAGGGAATAGGGAATGCAAAATGGTGAGAAAGACGGTGGTAGATGGACACACCGGCGAAGAGGAAGATCAGTTGCAGGCTTCATTTGATACACTTTGAAAAGGGAAAGTTTGGTATTCCAAAATAAATTGCTTTTTGTTGCCCTGGAAGTAATTGTTTAGCCCTGGCCAGACCACTAGCCATAGACAAAAGGTTATGGAAGTTGTGCTTTGCGCATTGGGTTTTGGGGACTTAACTCATGGAGTTTGTGGTTTAATGTGGGTCTCTAATCAAGGTGGAGATTCAAAGAATAGACCGAAGATGGCGGGTCGGGTGTATCCTTATGTTGTTGGGTTGCAGTATGGGAATTGAAGTATTTTTTTGGTGTTTGTTGTAGGTTTGGCTTTGCTGAAATTTAGGGAGAGAGTTGTGAGTGATTCCTTTGGTGCTTTGGCTAATTGGTAGCAAGATTATCATTTTTGTTTGTTGTTCCTCATTGACAATGCAGTGACATTAATGTCACTTCATAAAATGTTGTTGTTATTGTCACTCACTTCATTAATATTAGTGTCATTGTGTGTCACTGCATAAGGTGTCGCTTCATAAAATGAGATATCACAATAAACAGGACGAAAAAATATGAATTAAGGAGAAAATTTATGTTGATCGTAGTTTTATATCAAAAGATATAGCTGTTTGAAGTCGATTTTATGAAAAAGAAATCAATTTTCTGAAATTAAGTCGGAAAAATATCAATTGTAATCGAGGTGTTGCTTCATTACGGTGTCACATGATCGCGGCATTGAGTCATCAAATGTCACTTCATCGAGGTGTCTCTGCATCGCGGCGTCTCTGCATCAAGGGTGGTCACTGCATCAGGGGTGGTCACTGCATCGGGGGTGGTCACTGAATCGCGGAGGTCACTGCATCGGGGTGGTCAATGCATCACCGTGATGAATGCATCTTGTTGGTCATGCATCGCGGTGTCACTACATCATGGTTGTGAGTGCATCGTGGTGTCTTTTCATAAAAGTGTCTCTACATCGCGGCGTCACTGCATTGGAGGTGGTCACTGCATCCGGAGTCTCTGTATCGGGGTTGGTCACTGCATCGAGGTGTCTCTGCATCGGGGTCACTGCATTGGGGGTGGCCACTGTATCGCGGTGGTCAATGGATCTAGAGTGGTCAATGCATCGCGGTGTCACTTCATCGAGGAGTCTCTACATCGCGGCGTCTCTACATCACGGTGTCTCTGCATCGGGGGTGGTCACTGCATCGAGGTGTCTCTACATCGAGGGTGGTCATTAGCTACATCACGGTGTCTCTACATCGCGGTGTCTTTGCATTTGGGGTGGTCACTGCATTGCAGTATCTCTGTATCGAGGGTGGTCACTGCATCGCGGTGCCTCTGCATCGGTGGTGATCACTTCATCGCGATGTCTATGCATAGCGGTGTCTCAACATCGTCACATGTCACATCATCTTCACATGTCACTGAATTGTGATGGTCACTGCATCCCGATGGTCCCTACATCGCGGTGGTCAATGTATCGGGGGTGGTAAATTTATGGCGGTGGTCGTTGCATCGGGGTTCACACTGCATCGCGGTGTCTCTGCATCGTGGTGTCACTTTATCGCCGTGTCTCTGCATCGCGGTGTCACTTCACCGCGGTGTCTCTGCAATGCGGTTTCACTTCATTGCGGTGTCACTAATTCGCGATGTCTCTACACCGCGGTGTATCTGCATCATCAAATGTCATAACATTGCGGTGTATCTGCAAGTCACTTCATCGATGAGTCTCTACATCACTGCATTGCGGTGTCTCTGCATCGCGGTGTAACTTCATCACGGTGTCTCTACATCGTCACATGTCACATCATCTTCACATGTCACTGAATCGTGATGGTCACTACATCCCGATGGTCATTGAATTGCGGTGGTCGATACATCGTGATGGTCAATACATCGGAGGTGGTCACTGCATCGCGGTGGTCTTGCATCGCGGTGGTGAATGCATCACGGTGGTCAATACGGTGTCACTTCATTGCGATGTCTCTGCATCACGGTGTCTCTACATCTTCACATGTCACTGAATCGTGATGGTCACTGCATCCTGATGGTCACTACATCACGGTGGTCAATGCATCGGGGGTGGTCACTGCATCACGGTGTTCGTTGCATCGGGGTGTTCGTTGCATCGCGGTGGTCCCTGCATCGCAGTGGTTAATGCATTGGAAGTGGTCACTGCATCGCGGTGGTGAATGCATCACGGTGGTCAATGCGGTGTATCTGCATTGCGGTGTCACTTCATCGCTATGTCTCTGCATCACGGTGTCTTTACATCGCCAAATGTCATAATTTCGCGATGTCTCTGCATCGCGGTGTCTTTGCAATGCGGTGTCTCTGCATCGCGGTGTCACTTCATCGCGGCGGTCACCGAAAAGGAGAAAAAACACCGTCTTATAGCATCCAGAAAAAAGAAAAAAAAATTAGCATCCAGCAAAAAAAAAAATTTGAAGAAGTTTTAGCATCCAGCAAAAAAAAAAAAACAAAAACATGTTTTAGCATCCAGCAGCAAAAAAAAAAAAAAAAAAAATAAATAAATAAATAAACACACAACACGTGAATAACAAACAAAATAAAACAAATTCTTTCGTTCACCGCCGAAAACAAATTCTTTCGTTCAGCGCAGCTTTTTATTTATTTATTTATTAATTGAGGATATATTACTCTATGTATTAATTTTGTGTCCTTATAACCAAATAAAATTCCTTAGTGTTTTATTTGTCTAATTAAGTCCTATATGTGTCCTTTTGGACCATTGCCCTCTTTTTTTTACCTCAAACAAAAATAAACCTTTTTTCAAAACTAAAAAAAACAATCTTAATGACTTCTTTCTAAATGGTTTAACCGTAAAATAGAAAATATTTAAGTCTCTTCCCACTTGCTTAAATAAAGATCTGCATTCAAAAAAAAAATATTTTAAGTAAATGATACAAGTCCTGATGTAGTACATCCAAGCTAATTAATAGTATTTTATTATGTTTTAATTAGTTAATAGTTATATGGGCTTTTAAGTATTGTGGTAATCCTAAATGGGCTTTGTAGCCTATAAATAGTCTAAGTTCTATATGTTGAGATCATATTATGTAATGATGAAATGTTGAATCTTCTTCTCTATTGAGAATGAAAATATCTTTGAGCTTGGATTAGCTCGTTTTATCCGTTTATTGTAGATCTTCTACCTCATTTGGTATCAGAGCTAAGGTTTTTCCTTTTGCTCATCGATGACTACAATGAGCAGGGAAGATAGTCGGATCCGCGACGGTGTTTGGGATTCGAAGATCCGATGGGATATTAATCAAAAGATTGGTCCTTTTACATCTAAGTTGAATCACAATGAAGGTGGGAATGGATGCAATGAAAAAGAATGTTATCTTTGGGACTACATCACGTCTAGAATCAGAATGAAGATTCGTTTCTTCAATGGGACACCAGACCATTTCGTTGATTGGGCAGATAAAGTTGAAGACTTTTTTGTACAAATGGACAATCCGGAAGAATTGAAATGTAAAATAGCAGCTTATGCCTTGGAAGGAGAAGCTGATAAATGGTGGCAACATTTGCAATAGGAACGAATTGAAATGGGAAAGCGAAGGTCTTCTCCTAGCCAAAAATGAAGGACCTTTTACTAAACCGTTTCATGTCCATCACATGTTCGACGAAATTACCCAAATATGAAGAGGTGCAGGAAGGCAGCACACTGAACTACAAATTCCCGTCTGCTATGTGTTTGAAAAAAAATCCCCTTACAACCTGTTAGCAGCATTCAATTTCAGAAAAAATAATTCCTTTTGGACTCAATCATGTCAGGCCTAAAAGAGGAGATACCATTTCGAATGGTGCTGAAGTTAAGCTCACAAATTCTTCTACCAGAAAGGCGATCTATAATGACGAAGCAGATTCCAATGTGGGTTCAGATGGGGTGCGTGCAACTAAGATTGTTCTTCCATCAGAAACTATTTATGCCAAGCAAAAAGTAAAGGGCGTTGAATCTAGCAACAACGATGATGAATGTTCAAAGGGAAGGACTGAATGTAACGACTCATATGTTGTCCATACAACTAAAGCTGCCGTCTCGGAAAGGCTGTATTCAGCTATCGAAGTGAAGTAGAGGATTGGAGTGGCAGTGGTTAAACACCTAAAAGCTTATAAATTCATGCCTACCATGTGTTCGACAAAATTCCCCAACCAACTAAACATACAAGGAACAAATGCTGGGAGGTTGAGGAAGATTCTAATTGAGAATTTCGATCCGGGTGGCAAGTGGCAATGCAGACTGAGTGTGGATGATGGACAAGGTCAAGTGTTACATCATGCTACACCATCTTCTCGAGATAGCAACGTTAACATTAAGAAAGAAAAACAAAGTCAAGTCTTACAAGCAATTAGCAGAGTTATTGAAGTGTGCGACTTTGAGGTATGTCATCAAAATTTCAATAGTACTGAGAAGTGGTGTATGGTTAGTATAAATAACCCAATGAGGCGAGAAAAGAAGGAAAATGTGAGGAAATGATCAGTTAGTGCGGTGAAAAGATTTTTACATGTGATGAAAAGAGCTTTGGAAATGAAACAATGTTTGTTTGCAGCATAATGTTCCTGGGGGGGATTCTGTTAGGTGTAGTGCCCGAAAGACAATTTTTGTAATTGTTTTTGACAGGATTTATAATTCATCTTAATAATTGCATTTATGCTTATATTATTACACTGCTGAAAACCCTAAGTATATCGGTATGTAATCACATAACTCAGTGTATGGCATACACACGAGGATTGAGTTAGTGATGATATGCTTAAAACAATTTAGTCCGTGGTGAATTTAATCAGAGTATGGGTCTCATGATTAATATATCAATAATGCGCCCAGAACACTTAACGGTGTGACCGTCTTATCCGGACCGTCGGTATAGGATACCTAGTGGGGCATTTATATATGATGTCTATCATAGAGGACTGGACCGATTTGATTTGAATTCTCGATATAATTCCATGATCGAGAAATCTTATTGAATCACAAGATGATCATATATGGATTGATTAATCTCAATCCTGATGTGATTACAGTCTACTGCTTGATTCAATGTAGGGTTTGATGTGTTAGTTAAGGATCACTTGGATACATGTGATTTGAACACTTCTCGTTGGCTCTATTCTGGAATGAGTGAGTAGTCTGTGACTTCACAGATATGGAATCAATTCCTTCCTGTGGGAAGTAGACAGACAGTTCCCTTATTTATTAATCCTAGAAACTGATCGATGGGCCCAATTCATATTATATTAGTTATGAACTAATTGATCACTAGGGGTTAATGGTAAATAAGGATAAGATGTTTTGAGAAGGGTTTTACGGAAATATCCCGAATCAAAACGCGAGCGATCTATGGAGGATTTATCCGTATGTAATGATTATATCAATGGGCGCTTATCGACTCAACGATTAGAGTGTAAGTATATATCTATAATCGATAGAGTTCAGTTTCGGGTTTATGGTGTTTTAATCCCGGAATTAATAGATTGAATAAGAATTGTTCTGTTCGATTAATAATTTTATTTAATTTATTGTAGCTACTGGTTATAGATCCATGGTCCCCGATTGGCTCCTAACATGCATATGTTTCTTGACGTTGTGCCTCAAATAATAATTAAGTAGTTGGACTATTTAATTGATGTGCGATTTATTATTTATTGGACTACATAATAAAATACATAGAAAAGACATTTTTCGTGGACTCGTCCCATTATGTGAAATTTCGTGTGAACCCTAATTTTCTAGTATTGGGGGCGTGTGCTTTGTCTTGGTAATTATTAAGGAATTAGTTTTCTTGATAATTATAAGACATGTGATTAATTGTTTATTTGTTAAATAATTAATTAAGGAAAATATATTAGATTGATCCTTAAATATCCTAGATTTGTTCTAGATTATTCACGCAATATACACACAAAATAAGCTAAGGAATTCGGCCAAAGCTTAGGGTTTGAGTTGGGAAAATCTTCTGGATTTTCCGGGTAGCATATCAAGGAGGTCAAGCATCAAGGATCAACATCCACCGGTTGTTGCTTGGAGATACACATCGGAAGATTGTGGCATCTCAAATTGGATCTTGACTTCATCAATCTTTTGAATCTCGCTTTTGATTGGTAAGTATATCTCACCTTCTTGTAGGTAGATCTTAAACTGTGTAGTTTAATTTTATATGATTGTGATCCTCTTGTTTATTCCGCTGCGTAATCAGGCGGATCTAGATCCGTCCGGCGATATTACATCCTACAAGTGGTAGCAGAGCCTCCGATCTATAAATTAAAGTATATAATTGATAGATCTAGGAGTGGATTTGCATGTTTAGATTGCATTGTTTTTTCGTTTTTTTTATAAATTCGAAAATTTTCATGATGATGAATGCTTTGATATGTTGTGGTTGAAGAGATGGATTGGGGTTGGTACTGTTTACCCGTTAGATTTATTGTAAACTATATAAATTCGTTTATATGAATATAGGAAATTATGTAATTTATTGTTCTTGTAATTTTAGTTTCCTGGAAATAGATTTGGGTTTGTTGCTGTTCGTTTTTTTTATTTTCCTAGAGATTGACCCGTTGAAATGAAAATCCCTCCGGTCAGAATGAAGAATAAAAGTTGAAGAACACGCCCTTAAATTTTGGTGTCGATCAGAGTCCGTCTAGATATCAGATCGCTGCAATAAAGTTGCTGCTATAACAGAAAAGCACAGCAGCCATAAAAACCCTAGCTGTGAGTTCGTCGAATTTCTGGAAGAGTTTGGAACGTCGAAATGAAGATCCGACCGTTCAAATTGACTAAAAAGGAGTTTTGAACAAGCCCTAAAATTTCAGGTCGTTCGGGTTTTGTCTCGATGTCCGATCGGCTCCGGAAAGACACTGCTGCGCAGCAGTCATTAACATTTGCAGCAGTTGGATCGGCGGCTTGCTGGGATCAATTGGGCCGTCAACACTCGGATCCAACCGTCCATATTGAAGTAGGAGGAGTGACAAACAGGTCCATAAGGTTTCGTGACGATCATAGTTCGTTTGGATGTCCGATCATCGATAAAACGGATCAGCAGCAGATTGTATTAGAAACTAGTAAACCCTAGTTAGGGTTTATTTATTTATTTCCTAGAAAATAGGTTAGATACGGGGGTACCAACGATCCATCTCGGTGTTTAATTTTCTGTAATTTGTGTGTATGATCGTGATTTTGTGTTTAACCGAAAAATTGCCATGACATGCATCATATCATGAATTCCACTCCATATGCATACATGTAGCTATTTAATTCTGGATAATTAATTAGACATGATTTCAACTCGATTAATTAGTTTAAGTTTTAATTAATTGTTGTGGATATTAATTATTAGAAACTAATTATAGAACCGAGGAACCGGGTTTTGTCAATCGTTAAGTTTTCAGTGATGGATTCTCGGTGAATCCCACCTTAAACCGGAACGAAATTGCGGGTTTGTTCCGTAGTGTCTACGGGAAAGTTTGACGATTTAAGAAATCGGAAAATCATGATACATGGGTTCGGAAATGGTCTAACCATGGTTGGGTAAGTTCAACTGAGCTACGGCTCGATCAACTCACCCTCCACGTGTGACGTTTGCACGGGGGTTCAGCAAGACTTAGCATATCCGACAAGCCTTTACGGCTAAACGGGGCTTCTCTTAGCCGGATCCGACCGACAATCACATATTTTCCAATGAATAAGACGGGTAGGCTTGCCTACATTACCGACTCCATTCGGGTACATGATTTGTTGTTTCTTAAAATATTGTCAAGTCCAAAACCGCGATTAGTAAACCCATCACTTTTTAAAAATATTGAGTGGGAGCGGGGAAGGCGACAGCCGACCCCACGGCCTCTACTATAGATGCAAGCAAGTGAGAGAATGGTGACACCTCGTGCCGCTTTGATTTCGGCCCCTTCGGATGGTGTTCACCGCTATCAAAATTCAAGGCTTGGTCTCCGAAAGGATAGGATCTTGAGGACTCACCGGGCCACTAACCTGCCCTACGTAGGCATACTCGGGGCGTACTTAAAGGTGTGATATAGTAGGTCACACTCATCAGGATATTTTAGGAAATATCTTGGCTGAAAAAAGAAGGTAATCGACGATTAAAGTATGGGATGCACTATTCTCATGAGATGTTTGATTCTCAAAGTTTAATCATCGAGAGAGATTGTCTCAGTTTAACCGTCATTGTGCTGATACCGACCCCCTAGGCGGCGGTACGGTGTGAGGTTAAATCCTTGGAATGGTAGGATAGACTTTTACAGTTTATAATTCCTAAAATTTATCTAGTCGTGTATGTATGGATTTTTTTTTGTCCATTTTGTTTACAACTATCATCTCTAGGCTACTAAACTGCTAGTGTAATGACTTCGTTAAAAGTGGAAAGTAACAAGAACGTTGAACTCATCGAAGAATGCAATTAAATTTCAGAAGAGATATTCCTCTTGAGCCTTTAAATCTTAAGTGACATAGTATAGGTATGTCACTGATGTCACTCGTGTTAAACGAGAAACGCACTTAGTTCAAAGATGATGTAGGACTATATAAAATTCTATTAGTGAATTTTAATTGTGTGAGTAATCACAAAAGAAATTTCTGATTGAAAAATTGGAAAATCATAAATAAAGTGTTGCTAGTTAGACGGTATTTGGAACCGATAAACTAGTGGGAGCTTTATTCTTATGATTTGTTGTTTTTATGACTCGTTAGAAATGTGTAAGAGACTGCACAAGAGTTTTTTTTTTCCATTCCTGGAAAAACATGAACAAAGCATTACTAGTTAGACGGTATTTGGAACCGATAAACCAGGGGGAGCTTAGTTCTGGTGATTTTCTAATCTCTGCAAAATCATAAATAAAGTATTGCTACTTAAACGGTATTTGGAACCGATAAACTAGTGGGAGCTTTAACCTTATGATATGTTGATTTATTAGAAAAATCAAATAGTCCAAACGAGTAACACTATCATTACACATCCCACAGTTCACGAGTAGTGTCTACTCAAATGAACTGCTAGTTCAAGACTGTTTCCATATAAGAAAAGTCAAGAATGGGAAAGAATGTCTATACGTGCTAGTCATCTAAACTAAGTAGTTTTAAGGCTAAACCAGAATATTAATAAATAGAAAATCAGAGGATAAGGAAAGTGATTTCGGATCACTGACCAATGCATCCTTAACAGTTTCCTCGAAACCTAAGTTCTTTGGAAGAACAAGGTAGCTAAGCATTATACAATAAATAGAGTAGACAATGGGCAGTTATTTCAGCTAGAATAGTGGGAGTGATATAAGGAAATGAATTTCGGATTCAATCTTTGAATATCACGGAAAAAATTCATTTTCTGTTTTCAGATTCGTTGGAACGAATGGATTCATTTTCAATTCGATAATTTGTTTGTCTTATAGAAACTGAATATGACATTTGTAGCATAAATCCAAGACTCGGACTTTTGTTTGATAAAGTCAGAACCACTAAGAAATGCTGAAAAGGTTTATGTAACACATCTTAAACTATTATAGGCAAAAGGTTTCCGTATTTAGATAAACACTTCTTCATACTCCATTAATTCGTGCATATTTCCTAAAGACAAGATCTGAAAACTGGCTTAGTGTGATTCCTATCTCCCAGTCAACGAACACTGTCTCAAAAGGAACATTGACTAAGCTTCCTTTCAATCAGGAAAGGGTAATAGATTTAAAGAAGTAACACAGCTTGTTCATAATGACCTTCGGGGTCTTATGAAAGATACAAGTTAGAAGGAGCTTCTGAGTAGTGACATCTCGTCAGACAACTACTCGAAACGCTAGTAAGACTATCTAAAATATTTGGAGGTATCTCTGATTTCACCAGAGATAGAGTATTCCATGCTCAGTAATAGGCCATAGCATAGTCTTGGGACTGATGCTCGGCCTGCCTCCTAGTGGAATTTATCCACTGAGGGATAACACCATAAATTTGCCTCATATAGTTATTAATGTGCTAAAATACACTGCTTAACTCATTTAAGATATTGGTTGCGAAATAACGGTTTACACTATCATATAAAACCGAGAAGTCTACCTAGAAGATGCTTACAAATTTGTGGATAAGGAGTGAATTCGGTTCACCCCACTTCCGTCAATATAAGCATTTAGCACTTAGTGCTTGAAGGTAGGATCGAAATTTTTAAGTACGTTCGGATGATGACTGTTAGTGCAATATCTTATACGTTGAGTAAAGGTTGGTTATAAGATTCTTAAGATCAGAAAGTGACGGTTATACTGTCAAAACCCCTTCTGAAAGGGTCTATGAATAAGAACCTTGGACTTTGGAGTACGGTTACTCAAGGTAGTTACTAACTGATTAGATCAGACCACGTCTAACATTGGTTGTTGGTGATAACACTGATAATTACTACTAGATCAGAATATCGATCCACCAAGAACGCAATGGGAGTATGGTTTAAAAGAGGTTGCAGAGGTGATTGATAACCTATGGTTCCTTATGGGCTGTATAGGATTCTGATCAATAGAGGTTGGTTTAAAAGCCATAACCCTGTGAATGGAGTTTTGGTACTCCAGTGCTGTTCACACTCTAGTAGAACCACCTAAGTGTCTCAGGCCCAGTGGGAGTAATTGGATCTAAATGATAAAATTCGAATGAATAGAAAGTTTAACTTTCGGTACAAAGCTGAGTGGTTTAGGGGTGATTCCCTAACAAGTAGAGAGTTAACCAGACCGTGAACTCTCTCACCACTCGGTCTTGTTTGATTCCGTTAGAAAGCAGAAAATAGAGGTGATTCCCTAAGACTTTCTTGCTGAACAAATGGAATCTGAATTCATTCGGAACAGAAGGGTTTTAGCTAAGAATAGATGCATGATTTCGTTAGAAAGCGGAAATAGGGGTAACTCCCTGAGTCTTTCTTGCCAATCAAACGGAATCTGAATTGATTCAGGAACCAAGGCTTATATCCTCTAAGGATCAAATCAAACCTCTAGGTCATTTAAAAGTCAAATATTTCAAGTATGTGGACTTTACCAGAATATTGATAAGTCTTTCATCGACTGGATGTCAGTATTGGTAAAGTAGTATATACATTAGTGTTCATGAATGGTGACACTGAAACAGTTGGAAACAACATGGGTGTGTTATCTCAAGTCAGAAACTGACATGCCAAGATTCTCTTTATGAAAGAATCGGACTACATTCTAAAGAATTTGATTCGGTCAAATTCCTGAGAACATGTGACTGGCAATCCTATCTATCCTAATGGTTAAGATGATTTTGCATATCGGTATGCAACATTCAACGAAGTAGTTGATAGGAGTCAACTTTACTGTACTTTGGTGTGCAGTTTAACCCCCATTTATCACCTTATTGGCATGTTTTGGGTAGATATAGACCGTCTTGAGAGTAATATCGAGAATTATATGCACGGGGAGTTGAAATGTCACATCGATAGTAAACTCCGCCTTTTTAGCGATGTTTACCTCATTTTCCGAGCACTTTTGTCTTGCGGAATTACGCATGGTGTTTGTTTGTCTATGTTATTGCAGGACCTAGGTGACTCGAGGACCTGGAAGACGATATTTTGGACTGAGAAATATGTTCATGATACGAAAATTGAGTGAAAGTGGAAGAAAAGCCAAGTTTGGAGTGGAATCAAGCCAGATGGGCATTTGACCAAGTCAGACGGGCGTCTGAAGGAAGCTTACAACAGACGGGCGTTTGCCCATCCCAGACGGGCGTCCATAGTATTGACACTTCATTCAGAAAGTTATGTTTTTGGCTGGACGGGCGTCCAAAAGACCCTCAGACGGGCGTTTGGGTAGGCTCAGCCCGATTCAAGAAGCTCATTTACACAGACGAGCGTCCAGAGTTCCAGACGGGCATCTAGGGTTCAAAAAGCCTCAAGTCACGATTCACCAGACGGGCGTTCAGAGGAATGCAAACGCCCATCCAATGAAGACGAAACCCTAATATCTTCATGTTTTCCAGGCGGACCGGTGTCTGACATGGACCAGACGGGCGTCCGGGACCGACAGCAGCAGATTTCGACCTAATCTATAAATACGCAGCTCATTCAGCCCCTAAATATACTTGGCCGACTTTAGACTTTTCTTCGGCGATTTAGGGGCGATTTTAGTGTAGTTTGATCACCCTTTGATCCTTTGATTCCCTAGATAACCTCCTTTGATTCTACACAACTTTTTATAGTTTAGATTTACTTTTCAAGAACAAAGATTCGGCTTTTGGATCGCTTTTCTCTTTGGTATTTTCTGGATCAGTTTTTCTGCAATTATATGGTAATGATTTCTCTTTTATTTATTGTCTTTGGTTTGATTTCAATTCTTATTTCGTTTATTAGCATAATCATGAGTAGCTAAATCTATGTGTAGTCCAATTATGTGAAAGCGAGCAAAAACCCTAAGGGGGATGAGATTGGGAGTTGTGTAGTGCGTAAATTATGTTTAAACGATTAATCCACGTCCTAAAACTTATTTTAACGTCGTTGAATTAGATTGATCACCTAGTTCACTGTCACACACATTGAACTTATAAATGCATTTTCCGGTGAGATGTGGGATAAGAGGTTTTAGGATCGTTGCGTAGATTCGGCCTAGTTGTTAGGTCCGAACCCAATACAGAGGTTTGTCATCGTTGTTCGAGCGACTCTAGAGCTTAATCATGTTAGGTTAATCGGTTTTCTAAAGGGAGAGTTAATTAACTTCACATAGGGTGGTTAGATCGAGTTGTTCAGTCTAATCGCTAGAATCAGGAGTTGGCACCCGTGGATGTCGTTAAACTACATTGGATAGGTAGGTCGGTTGAGACACGCTCCCTGTTAAGTCCTTCCTTAGGGGTAAAAGTAGCTCGTGGGATCATAGTTCGACTATACCCTTTAATACCTAGAAGTAAACTCGTTAGTATAATCTTTACTTTTGCATTAGTATAATACTCCCCACCATTATTTTGACCTGAAATAAGTTCTAAGTCGACTTTGGTACTTAGACATTACTCCCTGTGGATTCGACCTTGAGACCACTATACTACCGTTGACCCGATATTCTGTCTGTTAAACTTAGCGGTTAAGTATTTTGTTATCAGTAGTCCTACCCTACCTCTCACGGAATGCTTCTCTAAACATGAGGATGAATAGAAAATGGGATAGACTCTCTTTTGATAAGAGAAATTCAGGTAATTACAAGTTAATCGAATCTTGGATTCGAGGATTAAATAGCAAGTTTAATACGTCCTCAAGTATCTTTGAAGAATGAGGAATAATATGCTATTATATTCGGGTGCGAACGTGAATATAAATGATTACACTGATTCTGACTTTAAGTCAGATTAAGGATGATCGTTAAGTCGATCTCGGGCTCAGTGTTTACTCGTGTGATTCTAACTTTAAGTCCGATTGAGGATTTCCTTCCATATCTGGGAGTAATTCCAGATCTGGTAAAGCCGATACCACTTCATTGTGAAAACAGTGGAGAGGTAGCTGATAAGGATCTTCACAGTCACTAGAGGTAAAAAAAGCATATTGGGAGAGTACTCACCGAGTCACTGACCGACCCTGTGGCGGCACACTCGGAGTGTATTTTGACATCTAAATGTTTTGATGCACTTGGCGGGTACAGAATTGAGGGATATATCTCATTTGCTTTTAGAGCAAGTGGGAGAATGTTGTGTATAAGAGGTATGCTCTAAACAATTAATCACTTGCCTTTCGTGCAAGTGGGAGATTGTTAGGTGTAGTGTCCGAAAGACAATTTCTGTAATTGTTTTTGATAGGATTTATAATTCATCTTAATATTTGCATTTATGCTTATATTAATACACTGCTGAAAACCCTAAGTATATCGGTATGTAATAACATAACTCAGTGTATGGCATACACACGAGGATTGAGTTAGTGATGATATGCTTAAAACAATTTAGTCCGTGGTGAATTTAAACAGAGTATGGGTCTCATGATTAATATACCAATAATATGCCTAGATCACTTAACGGTGTGACCGTCTTATCCGGACCGTCAGTATAGGGTACCTAGTGAGGCATTTATATATGATGTCTATCATATAGGACTAAACCGATTTGATTTGAATTCTCGATATAATTCCGTGATCGAGAAAACTTATTGAATCACAAGATGATCATATATAGATTAAACTCAATCCCAATGTGATCACAGTCTACTGCTTGATTCAAAGTAGGGTTTGATGTGTTAGTTAAGGATCACTTGGATACATGTGATCTGAACACATCTCGTTGGCTCTATTCTGGAATGAGTGAGTAGTCTATGACTTCATAGATATGGAATCCATTCCTTCCTGCGGGAAGTAGACAGACAGTTCCCTTATTTGTTAATCCTAGAAACTGATCGATGGGCCCAGTTCATATGATATTAGTTATGAACTAATTGATCACTAGGGGTTAATGGTAAATACGGATAAGATGTTTTGAGAAGGGTTTACGGAAATATCCCGAATCAAAACGAACAGTCTATGGAGGATTTATCCGTATGTAATGATTATATCAATGGACACTTATCGACTCAGTGATTAGAGTGTAAGTATATATCTATAATCGAAAGAGTTCAGTTTCGGGTAATGGTGACGTAATCCCGGAATTAATAGATTGAATAAGAATTGTTCTGTTCAATGAATAATTTTATTTAATTTATTGTAGCTACTGGTTATAGGTCAATGGTCCTCGATGTGGCTCCTAACATGCATATGTTTCTTGACGTTGGGCCTCAAATAATAATTAATTAGTTGGACTATTTAATTGATGTGCAATTTAGTATTTGTTGGACTAAATAATAAAATACATGGAACAGACATTTTTCGTGGACTCGGCCCATTATGTGAAATTTCGTGTGAACCCTAATTTTCTAGTATTGCGGGCGTGTGCTTTGTCTTGGTAATTATTGAGGAATTAGTTTTTTTGATAATTATAAGACATGTGATTTATTGTTTATTTGTTAAATAATTAATTAAGGAAAATATATTAGATTGATCCTTAAATATCCTGGATTTGTTTTAGATTATTCTAGGCGTATCTTTTATGAAAAATGATTATTATAATTGATTTTGTATTAATTATTAAATAATTGGAGGACAAGAATTTCTCTCCTATATAAAGAGAGTTCTCATAAGCCTTTTCTAACACACAATATACACGCATACATACACACAAAATAAGCTAAGGAATTCGGCCAAAGCTTAGGGGTTGAGTTGGGAAAATCTTCGGGATTTTCCGGGTAGCATATCAAGGAGGTCAAGCATCAAAGATCAACATCCACCAGTTGTTACTTGGAAATACACATCGGAAGATCGTGGCATTTCAAATTGGATCTCGACTTCATCAATCTTTTGAATCTCGCTTTTGATTGGTAAGTATATCTCACCTTCTTGTAGGTAGATCTTAAATTATGTAGTTTAATTTTATATGATGGTGATCCTCTTGTTTATTCCGCTGTTTAATCGGGCGGATCTAGATCCGTCCGGCGATATTACATCCAACAGATTCATAGCATTTAAATTTCTTTCCATCCAAGAACACTTTGTTTGGAGAAGTGCAACTTGTTTGTGTTCATGGCCGGGAAGCGTACATGACAATATAGTGAGCCTTTATGAATTAAAAAAGAGCCAAAAACCGACAGGACTGCTTCAATTTATCTTCATTGACTCTAACCACCTCACTCTGTCCAAATAAGCTAAGATTGAGAGCATCAAGTCTGCATTTGAGTTTTTTGGGCTTCCTAATTCTTGTGGAGCAATTGGTGCTACTCACACTGTGATGCTACTTCGTGAAACCTCTGTAAATTGTGATGACCAAGACCCCACTTCATGTATGTTCTTGTGTGGAAATGTTGATAATGAGTTCCGATTTTTGGAAAATATTAATGGTTCGTTAAGATGGATGACTATGACTAAGCCATTGAGCCCCCTGCCCTTGAGGTTCTCTAGTTCCGACGGTAGTATGATATATGCTTCGTATTTTGAAAGTCGACAATGCAGGAAGCTTGCAAAAGGGCATACAAATGTTGTGACACATCTCCTTTGTTGGGGTTGCTGTTTGTCATATGTTTTGTTGAACCATACATTGCAGATGTCCTCTTTAAAGGCAGCAAGAAAGAAATTCATTAATTCACGGTTTGCACATGAAGTCGTAAGTAAACTCGGAGATTTAAGCTTGGGCAAGGAGTTCATTATAGGGACAATGATTCTGCATGGTGAAAGACGGATCATGGTCATTTGCTTGTTGGAAGTACTACTGTGTTTACGAGCCTTCTCTAATGATTATTTTTCTATATTAGACTCTAGGGCAATGGAGCCAAATTTTGTTATTTCAAGGAGAGCTTCATCAGTTTATGGTGGTATGAAACTAGAATTTATTCTGCCTTATGAAAATTTTATTGCTCAATCTTTTAAGTGGACAACTGTGATGAAAATTTTATGAAGATTATATTGTTTGATGAAGCTGATCAAATGTTAGCCGTGGAAGGATGGCAGCCTTTGAATTCAGAACTGATATTTCATGTTCTCTTAAGTTTCGACCCGGGCGGCATTGCCCTTACTTCTAAAACTTGGAAGCCTATTCCAAACATCAGGAAGGTGCAACTATTTCGGTGTTTATTTATGTATGTTGCTGTTCCTAATGGTTCTTTGGGGAAGGCTTTGAAACTATATCAGCTCCAAGCATTATATCACAGGGAGGCTATTGTTGGAAGTAGTGTCCGAAAGACAATTTATGTAATTGTTTTTAGAATTAATAAATGACAGATTTATTCTCATCTTATTACTTGCTTCGTGCTTGTAAGTAATACACTACTGAAAACCCCAAGTCGTATCATATGTAGCCATATAACTTAGTGTGTGTGACACATGAGGATTAAATTTATGGTGATACACTTGAAATGTTAGTCTGTGGTGAAGTTAACCAAAGTATGGGGTCTATTGATTAAACCACCATTAATGTGCCCAGAACACTTTATGGTGTGACCGTCCTATCCGGACCGTCGAAATTGGTTGTCAGAGTGCGGCATTCATATATGATGAGAGTCATATAGGACTAGACCAATTTAATATGAGTTTCTCATATAATTACGTGATTGAGAAATCTTATTAAATCACAAAATGATCATATATGGATTAACCTTAATCCTGAAGTGATTGCATACTCCTACTTGTTTCGGGATAGGGTTTGATGTGTTCGTTAAGGATCGCTAAGTGGCGCGGTCCGAATCACTTTCACGTTGGCACTATTCTGGAATGATTGAGAAGTGTGTGTCTCACAGATATGGAATCCATTCCTTCCTGCGGGAAGTAGAAAGACAATCCCCTTATTTGTTAATCCTAGAAACTGATCAATCCCGGGAGTTCGTATTGGTTATGAACTAATTGATCACTAGTGGGTTAATGGTAAATAAGGATAAGATGTAGTGAAGAAGGTTTAGGGAAATAATCCTACTTCATTACGGATAGTCTATGGATGGTTAGTTTATATGTTGATTAAATCAAAGGACACTTATCAACTCGACTCGACGTTTTGAGAATAAGTTATATCTATAATCGATAGAGTTCAGTTTCGGATTTATGATGGCGTAATTCCGGAATTAATAAGTTGAATGGAAGTATTCTGTTCGATGAATGTTTTATTCAATTTATTGTAGCTACTGATTATAGGTCAATGGTCCCCGGGTTGGCTCCTAACACGCGAGTGTTTTCTCGTTTTATAGAACCTCGAGAATAAATTAAATAGTTGGTCATTTAATGAATATGCAAATATTATTTATTTAGTAAATATTATGTAAAATAGAAAATACATTTTCTATTAAAAAAATGACATAAATGGCGCCACTTTTATGGATAAGTTAGGAGAAGAAATTTCTAATACGTGTGATTAATTAATTATCTATTTGTTGGATAATTAATGGAAAAATTAAGAGATTGATTTTTTTGGGAATCTCTTATTTTGTAGCAAAAATATCTTGCCCTTATGGGAATATGTTTTGTGGTGTGAAAAGGATAACTCTCTTGGCTAGTTATTTTTCTATATAAAGAGAGTTCCTCCTATCACAATACACACAATCATAATGGCGCCACTTACAAATTAAAAGGGAAGAAAAATTAGTTTCTTGCCTTAGTCATTAATTGAAGAAAAACCTAGGGTTTTTCTTGTGCATATTCGAGAAGGTTCTACGGCGAGGATCGACGTCTACCAGTCGTCGCTTGGAGATACAATCCGGAAGATCACGGCTTCTCCCTCTATGTAGATTTACTATCGTTCTCCGTTTTGGTTATAAATCTTCAACCTTCTCGTAGGATTAATTAGTTATGTCTCATATCGTAAATCGCATAAGCTTCCGCTGTGCTAAGATCGAGTGTCTCGATCGGTGCTATTACTTCTAGCAGTTACATGATGAATCCGTTTCCTATGTGTTTCGGACATGAAGGAAGAAGAAGAATCAACTCCGGTGATACTGGGAGACTTGATCGGCAAAAGACATCATTCAGTGTGAATCCATTACAACCAGCTACACACATCAATTTGATGTTTATTGATACGACTCATGGATGAGTTATTCGACGGGAGGGTTGGAATGATGAGTACCACTCCAACAAAGAAGGGAAGTTTATCATGACCACGCCAAGTGTTTCTTCAATTTCTTCATGGTTGAGCATTTTATGGGACAATGGACATTTTATACTTCCTTTGAGATTGTTTTACAAGATGGTGAATGGACTAGATCCACCAATGGAGCTTAATGGTGAGCTTGGCATGCCTCAATGTGGATCTCTACGGGTTCGCTCGTGGACGAGCTTTTCGAGTAGGGAGATAGAGATGATGAGGTACATCCAAGCTAATTAATAGTATTTTATTATGTTTTAATTAGTTAATAGTTATATGGGCTTTTGAGTGTTGTGGTAATCCTAAATGGGCTTTGAAGCCTATAAATAGCCTAAGTTCTATATGTTGAGATCATATTACGTAATGATGAAATGTTGAATCTTCTTCTCTATTGAGAATGAAAATATCTTTGAGCTTGGATTAGCTCGTTTTATCCGCTTATTGTAGATCTTCTACATCAAGTCCTCTACAATCACCGTAAATTACTTGCCCCCTAAGGAATATAATAATAATAATAATAATAATAATAATAATAATAATAATAATAATAATAATAATAATAATAATAATAATAATAATAATAATAATAAATTGTGGAAATATTACAAAGATTACATTACTTGAATAGATTGATGAGTCTCTTTGAAGTTCAACAGTGCTCTTGACCTCGAAAATTAAATGCAGGATATTTTGTACACTTTATTTAATTATAAAAGACATATTAATTGTGATACATATAAACAATTAATATGTCAAACTCTAGTTTACTTTATGTCATAGACACAATTAATATGTCATAGACATAGCTTTTACTTTTACTTTTGCATGCTTGCCGCCCACATCTACATACTCAAGTGGCCGCCCAAGCTAGTGCTAGTCTCTCTCAATTGTATCTATTTATACACCTTTCATATCAATGAATAAACCAAGTTGAAGTTTACTCTTGTGTTTATCACATTCTCAAACTCTCTTCATGGTAGCGAGCCTTCTCGAGTTCTAAAAATCATTTGCAAAACTCGGTTCTTTTTTCGAAAAATGTCAACATTATCTCGATGTTTCATCTTCTTGATGAGACTCACAATTGCCTCAAAGAGATCGGGATAATCGAACACTCGTCTTTACAAATCATAAACTTGATGGTAACAATTACTTGCTATGGTCAAGGTCTATGAAAATGTATATCTCCGGCCAGGGCAAAATGGGATATCTGCCTGGTTCCAAACTCCTTTCACTGGCTGCCGACCCCAAGTTTGAAGCATGGGACACAGAAAATAACCAAGTCATGACCATCCTCACGAGGTCTATGACAAAAGAGATCGATGAGAACTTCATGATGTATGACATCGCTAAGGAAATGCAGGACAATGCCGGAGACCTTTACTCAAAACAGACAATACATCCAAGTCTATGAACTCAAGCTCAGATTCAAAATTGCGCACAAGGGGATATATCAGACTCAATACTTTAATCAACTATCTAAGGCATGGCAACACCTAGATATGTTGGAAACTCACCCTGGAATGATGTTAAAGATCTTTGCACTCTTTAAAGACATCATCGAGAAGAAGAGAGTATTCAAATTCCTTACTGGACTGAATCCTACTCTTGATGATGTCAGAGGTAGAATTCTTGCTACTAAACCTCTTCCAAATCTCAAATCCATGTTTGCTGAGGTCAAACATGAGGAAAGCAGGAGGAAAGTGATCTTTCTTGAACCCCCCCGCCGACAACTCTCTTCGAAAGTGCCACCTGTGCGATCGGGAACCTGCTGAGGCTACTGAGGCTTACAGGAAGCCTGCTGATAAAACTGGGAAGCTGTTCTGTGACCACTGCAAACGCACTAATCACACCAAGGACACTTGCTGGAAGCTACATGGCAAGCCTAACTCCTCCAAGTCCTCCGGACACCTGCCAAGGAAAGTCGTAAGGCGGATACACATAAGTGAGGAAGAAGATGACAACAGAGTTGAATGCTCGACTTGTTTGCATTCAAAGCCTTTCTAACTCAACAAAAGGGAGGTAGTCACTCTACCGACATAGCCTCTCATGCCATCTGGTAAATTCTACTCATCTATTAGTAATGAAACCTGGATTGTTGACTCTGGGCCTCTTCCCATATGACCGTAATAAAAATCTCATTACTCAACTTAAGCCATGTCCCCAAATTCACAATATTAAGACTGGCGATGGATCTATCTCTAGTGCAAAAGGTTTTGGTCGTGTGCACTTACTAATAAGATATGCTGCTGAGAATGTCCTATTTGTTCCAAAATTAGATTGCAATCTCATATCATCAAGAAACTTACTAAAGATTTGAACTGGACTGTGTTGTTTTTAATGAGAATCGGTGCACATTCCAGATCATTCCTCAAAGGCGGTGATTGGGATGCTAAACCTTGCTCAGTCTCTGCTTTGTGGTCAACCTGCTGAAGAGAAGATCAAGACCGAATCGCCTCGGACACCTGCACTCAAAACCTAGACAATATCATGTTATGGCATTATAGACTAGGACATCCTGGCTTTTAGTTATTTAAAGTCTATAGATCTGAATTGTTTAAAGGTTGTAATTTGAATGATCTTCAATGTGATATTTGTCGGTTTGCTAAACTCACCAAATCTGTGTATGCAAAATTACCTTACTTACCATCCACACCATTCACCTTAATTCACGGTGACGTATGGGGACCCTCAAGAGTAAAAAGCATAACAGAAAAGAGGTGGTTTGTTACCTTCATAGATGACCACACCGTAACCACTTGGTTATTTTTAATGAAGGATAAGTCCAAAAGTTGGACCCATCTTTCAAGAATTTTACAACATGATCTCCACTCGGTTTGACACTAAGATCAAAATCTTGAAGACTCGACAATGCTCTTGAATATTATGAGTCTCATCTCGGTAATTTCTTGATGGATAAAGGGATTGTCCATATCGGTGGTTGTGTTGAAACCCCTCAAAGAAATGGGGTTCTTTGAGAGAAAGAACAGACATCTGCTTGAAATGGCTAGGTCTATTATGTTTACCACAAATGTTCCAAAATATATGTGGGGTGAAGCCATATTGACTTCCACATACTTAATCAATGCACTTCCCAGTAGGTACTAGGCTTCAAAACTCCTATCAAAACCCTACTGACACACACTCCTGCCCCATCTTATTTCCCGATTACCTCCAAAAATCTTTGGTTGTCTTTGTGTTTGTCTATATCCATGCCCAACACGAAGCAAACTTGATCCCAAAGCTCACAAGTGCATATTCCTAGGATATGCAAAGGACAGGAAAGGTTACAAGTGCTACTCTCCTTCTGAAAAAAGATTTTACAATTCTATGGATGTAAATTTTTTTGAAAGGACTCCCTACTACAGCAAGTCCACTGAGGCAGTCACTGATGGAAACCTGATAGAAATTGACCTAAACCCCTTCATTCAGCAAACTCTTAACCCTCAGCAACCTCCTGATCCTCAGGAGGCTGAACTTCAGTACCCTACTGACTCTCTACAGCCTAATACTTCTCAAAGAACCTCCTAAACAAGAGTCTCATCGACCCAGAGCTGCTGGCCGAAACTCTCAACTTCTTATCGAACCAGAGTCTGCTGGACCTCAGCTTATTGACTCTCAGCAGTCTGCTGAAGTGGATGACAGACCTATTGCTCTAAGGAAAGGGAAAAGATCATGCACTGATCATTCTATTCATTCTTATTTATCTTATGATCAGTTGTCTCCTGTCTTTGCCATGTTTACACAGGACCTGGACTCTCACTCTATCCCTAGAAATATTCAGGAGGCCCTTCAAAATGATAAGTGGAAGGTCATTGTTAAAACAGAGATGATCGCCTCCGGATAATCATACTTGGGATCTCACAACTCTTCCAAAAGGCAAGAAGACGATCATTTGCCAAATGGTTATTCACTATCAAATACACTGCTGATGGTACTATTGACAAGTACAAAGCCAGATTGGTAGCCAGGGGATTCACTCAAACTTATGGCGTTGACTATAAAGAAACTTTTGCACCAGTGGCAAAGCTCAACACTGTCAGGGTACTAATTTCTCTAGCTGTCCAACTTGACTGGCCTCTTCATCAATTGGACATCAAAAATGCTTTTCTAAATGGGGACCTTACTGAGGAGGTTTATATGACTATACCTCCTGGTTTTATCAATCCTCATACTCAAGGCAAGGTGTGCAAACTGAGGAAATCTCTATATGGCCTGAAGCAATCACCAAGGGCATGGTTTGGAAAATTAACAACTGTGGTCAAAGCTGCTGGATATCACCAATGCAATTCTGATCACACTATGTTCATCAAGACAACCAACCAGAAGAGGTCTATTCTTATTGTCTATGTGGATGATATCATCCTTACTGGAGATGACCCTGCTGAGATCCAACACTTGAAAGAATTGCTGGCAAAGGTATTTCAGGTTAAAGACTTGGGTTTACTTAAGTATTTTCTTGGCATGGAAGTAGCTAGAAACAGCAAAGGAATCTCAGTCTCCCAAAGGAAATATGTCTTGGACTCTTTGAAAAAAGCGGCATCTTTGGGGTGCAAACTCTCTTGTATCCCCAGTAGACCCAGTCATACCTCTCTTTACATGGTGACATTCTTTGTAAGAAAGGAACAATATCAAAGACTTGTAGGAAACTCATCTACCTATCCCATACAAGACCGGATATTGCATATGGTGTCGATCACGTTAGCTTGCTTCATGCATTGCCCTACTTGAGCAACATTGGGATGCGATAAATAGAATCTGCGGTATTTGAAGTCCACTCGGCCAAGGGTTACACTTCACCAAGTCTGGCGATAGATCCATCAAGGTCTATATCTTGATCTTGATTGGGCCGGATGCCACATAGATAGAAGGTCTACCACAGGCTATTGTTCCTATGTATGGGGAACCTGGTTACTTGGAGAAGCAAGAAACAACCTCTTCGTGTCAAGAAGCGATCTTGAAAGTGAACTTAGGGCACTTGTACTGGCATTTGTGAAGCTCTATGGCTAAAAAGTCTTGGATCGAACTTCAAAGAACCTCTCTCAAAGAACCTATCACACTATCTTTGTGATAATAATTCACCCTTATGCATGGTCAAGATCCTCATCCATCATGATAAAACCAAGCATGTGGATATTGATGGACACTTTCTCAAGGAAAAGATTGATGCCAGGATTATTCAACTCCGTGATGTTCCTCAAAGAGATCGAATCGTCGATATTCTTACCAAGGCTATTCCCCTCTTATGTTCAAAGAGACTTAGTAGCAAACTTGGTTGCATCAACATATCTGACCCGATTTGAGGGGGTGTGGAAATATTACAAAGATTACTTCAAAGAGATTGATGAGTCTCATTTGAAGTTCAAAAAGGTGCTCTTGACCTCGAGAAATTGCAGACAGATATTTTGTACACTTTATTTAATTATAAAAGACATATTAATTGTGATACATATAAACAATTAATATGTCAAACTCTAGTTTACTTTATGTCATAGACACAATTAATATGTCATAGACATAGCTTTTACTTTTACTTTTGCATGCTTGCAGCCCCACATCATATATATACTCAAGTGGCCGCCCAAGCTAGTGCTAGTCTCTCTCAATTGTATCTATTTATACACCTTTCATATCAATGAATAAACCAAGTTGAAGTTTACTCTTGTGTTTATCACATTCTCAAACTTTATGTCATAGACACAATTAATATGTCATAGACATAGCTTTTACTTTTACTTTTGCATGCTTGCCGCCCACATCTACATACTCAAGTGGCCGCCCAAGCTAGTGCTAGTCTCTCTCAATTGTATCTATTTATACACCTTTCATATCAATGAATAAACCAAGTTGAAGTTTACTCTTGTGTTTATCACATTCTCAAACTCTCTTCATAAATACTCCATTCGTTCCTTTTTATTTGTCATGATTTGACTAAACACACCTATTAAGAAAATAAGTAATTGCATTGATTTTTATTATAAAATACTAAAAACAAATCTTAAAAAGTGTAGTGGTTGATTGAATATGAAAGATTGATTGGTTGAATAAGCCTAAAAAGTTGAAAAGTAATATTGAAAAACGGAAAGAGTATTAAAATATGTATTGAAAATGTAACTACGACTATTAAAAATGAATTTTTGATTTTGGCAACTGCGACATTTATATATACATACACTAGTAAAATGCACGTGCATTCACACGTGTTTTAGTGAAATAATGCTTTTGAAATTTTAAAAGTAACAATATTAATTAATACATAATTTATATATTAAGTACATTTTCCTCATAAAATATAAATATGCTATTGATGATAATTATACAAAATGATTTTATGTTTTTTTTGTTAGTATTTTAAATTTATAAATGCATGTACTTGATATATTTATCATCATCTAAAAGATAATAATCATTCCCAATTTACGAATATATGTATCTAATATATATAAAAAACACGTTCTTCATAATTATCTAGTATATGTTAGGAAATCTATGTGGGAAAGCAACGGAAGTCAAAAATTATTTCCTCTTAACCAGGATCGACTTCGTTTAAGCAACAAACATATTAAGTTAGTAGACAGTGGTTACTTTGCTTGATCTAAAAGAACGACACTTTGATCGTCTACGGAAAGTAGTATTACGCGAGCCATCCACGTGTCCGGCCTTTATCAATATCCACACGTGCACCTTGCCGGAATCCTTCTTGGATAGCTACTGGAAAAAAATTCGGTTGCTAGACCGGTCTTTTCTCTCTCTCTAAATCTCACTCTAAGAAGCTCTCAGTTTATTTTGTAAATTAGAGATCTTCTAATTGTGATGATACAAAAGAGTTTGGCACACCACTATATTTATAGTGAAGACCTGCGCCCCTTGCACTTCCCAATCTGATTGGGAGAAGCTTCCTAATAGATTAATGAGAAAGAAAACATTTTACTAGTAAAATAAGGAAAATAGATATTCTAGATTTATCTCATTTAGTATTCAATATCTTATATTAAATATATTTCCAAGATATATATTGACAATATCTTATATTGAATATATCTTTATTATATTACCATAAATCAATTTACACATGTGTGCAAATCTATATACATTAATATATAATATTAATATACGGTAATACTATTAATTAATTTGTACAATCCAAGTGTATCTTATACACCTATATGCCAATATTTTGGTATCCGTAATATTCTTAATTAATATAATGCTATGACTAATCAATTCACAAAATATGTGTATCATATACACATATATAAATTTCGACATATACATCAACTATGTATATTTAATTAATCAACATAATTAATATCTTGTATTTAATTTATTCATAATAAATAAATACCACTATATTAATTTACCACTATAACACTTTATAGTCGAGATAAACTTTCATTATTCGGTTATCACTATAACCGCATTTTAATACGGCTAGATGTTCTTTGAAAACCTTCAAACCTTCAAACTTACCTGTAGCATTTAAACTCCACTTCAACCCATCTTCTTTATCTGCATCCATTGAAACAGAGGATAAATCTACTCAGAGACAAAATTAGGTTGCTCATCCTCCACCCCATGCTCCTTCCCTACCCTCCTTTAGTGAATGAGTGCTTGATAATTTGAATTAGAAACAGAGCCATTTGGATTTGATTTTTGATAGCCAAAATAGTAACGACCAACCTTAACCGGCAGAGTACCGGGTCAGAAGTACTACAGTGGTGAGCAAGGTCGTATCCCACGAGGAATCAATCAAGTACCAAAGTCGTTTTCATTTTTAGTTTAGGTTAATCAAGTTTTCGTTCATGGCAATTTATACTAAAACGAAAACTAAACGAGAGAGAAAGAGAGAAAGAGACATAGCCAAATCACGATCCAATTGAATACTTTCGCCTCTTTAATCGACTATTTGGGAATGGAAACTACCAACCAACCATCCTAATGCTTATATCGACTCGTTCATGGGTGCAAACTCCTAAGATAGTTCTAGATGTCATACAAGAACCTAGTACCCTTTGCCCGGTTCAACAGTCCGCCTTTAAGGATTTAATTGACCGAAACAAAATAAAAGCTCTAGAGCCGCTCGATTCTCACCGAAAAACCTCGTTACCCAATCGATCTAAACAACTCAGTCAATTGTAAATAACGATCTTAAAACCCCTTTTCCCACACCCCTTCGCAAAATACATTTATAAAAGTGGTGTGTGTTCATGAACTAGGTGTACAGTCTAATTCACGCTCTAAGAACAAGTTTTAAGACATGAATTCATCGATATAACAACAATTAAACACTACCCAATCCCGATTAATCAACTAGAGGGTGATTTGTTCAACTATCACATGATTTAGCTATGTAGTAATTAGCTACTCATTACAACAACAAAAGCAAGAATCAAACAAGAAATTAAACCTATGAAATGAGAGGAAACGAAATCAATTACCCAAAATAAAACGCAGAGATTTGATGTTCTCCAAGCTTCAACAACATCCATGTCACTTTGGGGAAGAAGAAGATCCAAAACACACCAAAATCCAAGAGTTGAGCTAAGAATCTAAGCTAATTTGAGCTTAATCTAAGTAAATTAGGTGTAGAAATTAATCTAAAGGTGAAGGGGAAGAAGAGAATGGTGACTAAGGGTTGGGAAAAGGGGAGAATGAGAGTTCAGCAGGATATCCCGTTTTTGTGGTGAAAAACGCATAACGAGCCGAGCTGCTCGAAGCTCGGCTCGACAGGTGGTTCGGTAATAGATTGTCTTCAATAAATTGACCATAACTTTGCGTGTAGACCTCCTATTTGAGTGATTAAAAGTGCGTTGGAAAGATCATTCAATTGTCTACAACTTTTCTGAAGACCATGAGTCCATAAAATGCTTGTATCTTGCATCAAATTGCTGATGAAGTGAACATATGGTGAATGCACCAACCACTTTTGATCTGTTTCCATTCCCGGGCTTCGGTTATGCCTCTCTAAACATCATGCCTTGTCTTCCGGGCTCATGAGTCACCTATTTCCTGTATCACAACATTCAAACACATACCGAGCATAATTCCACAAGATAAATAGGTCTCGAAAAGGGTCAAAAACATTGTAAAATGTCGAGGTTTTCCATCAATGTGACGGTTCACCTCAAAGTGAGTGTGCAATGCATTTTGCCCTATAAATGGTCTAAAATTACCCAATATGAGCCAAAAGTGTCGTAAACGGGGGTTAAAACATGCACCAAAACATAGTAAAGTTGGCTCTCATCAATTCTCTGTTTCCAACAAAAAATATTTTTGCAATTAGGTCCATAATATTCCCAATGTTCAAGAAATTTGAAGATGGCGGTGTTATTAGTTCTTGAGGAATTAAAGTAGGAAAATTCCCCTAATTTTTTTCTGGGATTCATCTGAATCTTTTAATCTTTTGCTTATAAAAAAAGAAAATTGCTAATCCCATTTACAAAATTCCCGAAATAACAATCTCAATTGACATTCCAATAGCAAATCTTTTGCTTTTTTGTTTCCTGGTAGTTGAAACTGGACTAGCATTTTCAAGAGGAGGTGGAGATTGTGTTGTTGTATTTCCCGGTTATGCTCCGGCTGAAACTTCCAGCAAGAATGGTATTTCTGGATAAGAAGGTTGCGGTGGTGCTGCATTTTCCGCCGGAAACAATGGTTGATGTAGAGACATTATGAACTTTGGTTCTATTTCTTTGCAAGAACTTCCAATTCCAAATTGAAAATGATTCATCGCCTATCTCAGCAATTTCAAATTGCAAATTAATTAGGGATTAGATTTTGAGGGATGAAATTGGGGGAAATTGGAAGGAGAAAGAAATTGGGGGAAATTGAAAAGAGAAATCCTTTTTTTTAAAAGTAAAATAGTGTCCACGGCCACGTAGGATTCAATGTGGCAGCCTAGCACGTAAGCGTTTTTTAAAGATTTCGGTGTCCGGTCAGCTATTTTCGGCGGATAAGACTATTTCAAAACCAAAAAAAAAAAAAACAAGTTACAGGACCGATCTTCAAAATTCTTTCACCAAAATTCATATTTTTTTTCCTCTTCATTTTGAAATCTCATACGATACCCTTTCGACGTTGTTATTGAAAGCCGGATTTAATCGCAGTGTTTACACTAACACAGTATCAGTAACATCATTACCATTATCATTACCATTACCATTAACAATAGCAGTGTGGATTAGACAAAAATCATGTATAATGCACAAATGAAGTACCACTGTATAAAAGTAGAGAACCATTCAACACTCTCAAACTCGGATGATTTAACATGTCCGTCTCCAATCCCTTGGGCAATGGTAAATTAATATTATCCGTTCTAAGATCAAATTCTAGAATGATGTGACAGTACACCAATCATTGGACCGCTGACTCTAAATTTCATACATATATTCATCATCCTCATTAATCTTATACTCATTTGGCAGACGACGTGACTATATATCTATCATAACCTTGTAGTCATCATGAACATGAGAACATCATCATATCCGAAGCAGTAACAACATAATCTCACTATGTTAGTACACGGCTTTAGGTGAACACAATTTTACAGAATATGTGTTTTACATCTAAATATTAGAGGATGTGCAGCTCTGTTATTTCTTCTCTGTTGAAATGTATAAAATACAGTTTTAAATAATTTATAGTATTTTTTTCAATACTGTACTCTACCAAATTACTAAAAATAACACATCCTAACTGCATGTGACTAGAATACTATATAACGAAATACGAAGAGAGAAATGTTTGTGCCACAACACACTTTTAGACCATCGATTTTTATGGGATCCATATAATTCAGTAGGACTCACGTTAAAATCAATGGTCAAAAAGTGCATTGTGCACTTTGTTATTATACTAGCACTACTCATACAAAGAATGTATTGAAATGTGCTTACACACTCCTATTATCAAAATTCAACTTAGAAAAACCAAACAGAAAAATCCAAAACATAGAAAAAACAATCACAATAAAATTACTGTATCAAAAAAGATTAATCATACTCTTGCAGAAAAAAATGAATTGTCAACGGCCGTCATCGTCGCCGTCGTCTTCTTCTTATATTGACTTTTTAACATTTGCCTCTGACTTTTTCGAACATATATAGGAGTATTTCTTTGCTTCTCTATCTATAATCAATCGTGTCCCCAAAAGAAGGCGGATGACGTTGAACAAGACTGCCCACAAACTGGATATGTTTCACATGATCAAAACCTCTAGATGCTGGAAATGGAAACTCCACAACTTGATGACTAACTAAATCATACGATAAAAAAAGTCTGCGGTTGTCATTGCAATAGATGAGTTTTCTCTAATGATTATTATTATACTCTATAATAGCCACTGGCGGTAAGCTGTACAAGTTATGTTGCGGCGAATCGTGTATAGTTATTCTCATCCATGAATCTTTCAAACCGTAATCTTTCATTATCCACAAATCAAAGCTATATGTTGCATCAAGGGAATGATGACAATAAAAACCGGTGCTTAAAACTAGGCAACCATTTAACACACTGTCACGGATTTTATCTAAGCAAAATAAACAAGTAATAAATTTATAAATCCGGTATACCCCAAGTGTAGGGATCGTAGCATAGCGATTAATACCGGAGTCGATCTCAGGGAATCGGGGTATCTAGTTCATTAATTTTCCTAAGATTGATACCATTATTATTAAAGCCTAAAATAACAAAACGAAAAGATAAACTGGATAGAGGATTGTCAGTCCAAAGCCAGGAAAGATCGTTGCGAACATAACTAAACTATAAACGAGAAAAACAATAAAACTCATAAAAGCATGATAATGACTATAGCGATTAAACATAGAACAAGCAATGATCCACCATCCCGCAACCCTTAATTTCCTCTCTAGATTATCTTATGATGATTTAACTAAAATTGTGATTCACCTATCAAAGGTATGAACTCCTAATCTCTTAGAAAAGTTCGCCTATCAATCTTTTATCTCTCGATCTTAAAGATTAACGCTATCAAACCAAGGTGCAAGATTTCTCAATCTAACAATCTAGATATTCATCCTAATCAACTCTCGTTACTTATAGGTTAAAGATCCAACCTTTCCTATGGTGACCTAGGTTTACACCGACTCTCGTCACATAGTGAACATCAATAGCAAAACATCTCTCGATATAAATTTGCATAACACATAATCATAGAAAAGAAACAACTTAATTAAAACTCACGAAATCATCCAAAGGAAGAAATAAAAACGATGCTGAAAAGTTTCACATGCTTGCCCCAAGTTTGATCAGCTTCAAGCCATCCTCATGAATCGAAAGGAAAACGAAACAGAATAAATAAAACAACTAATCTAACCCTTGGTCGACCAAGCACCAAGGCTTGGCCGACCGAGCACAACTCGGCTTCAGAATTTAGGGTTTTCTGGCGGCTGCAGTCGATATAATATGATTTTAGGGTTGAGAATGCGGCTGCTTATATAGAAAACTAGGTCGGTTATGCTTAAGTCGGCCGTGGACGCCCGTCTGGATGAGTGGACGCACGTCCAGTCTTCAGTAAAATCTTTGAGTCGGGCCGAATCTTCTCAAACGCCCGTTCTATGCATTTTCAAACGCTCGTTCACTAAAAATCTGAACATCCTGATCCAACTTCTCTTCCTGGACGCCAGTTCAGGTATTTGGACGCTCGTCCAGTCCCTTTTTCTTCCAAATTCATCTTGATCTTCATTCCAACTTCATCTCTATCTCTTTCCTTCCATGCAAATCATCACTTGAACATCTTTTAATCTCCTTTCATCCCTCTCCATGACATGTAAATGTACATTCAAAACCATAAGAACACGCAAAGTGTAAAACCATAGATAATTACCAATAAAATCACGAAATTAGCTCAAGTTTACACTTAATTACTTTTAAAAATCATTTGCTCAATAATTTGATTAAACCCTTAATTTCTATGCAAATTATACGAATATAGAGGAAATCATTATAAAATATAACGATATAAATCATATAAAATCACCCTTAACACACACTCAATTCCAAAGAATGAATTTTCTCTAAAACCTCAAGTATCGGCAAAATCTTGAGTTTATCCGTTCTAAGATCAAATGCTAGAACAAACATCATCGGGGCATCATGATTCCTCCTTTTTGTTGCGGCATTTGAATAATGTAGTGACTGATCACCGTCCTGATATCTTATTTCTTATGGAAACCAGAGTTCCGAGTACTAAGGCTGACCGGATTCTACGTAAATTTAATTTTTCAAATGTGATTGCTATTGAAGTTCGTGGGTTTAGTGGTGGTATGTGGTGCTTCTGGAATAGCTCTTTTATTGACCTACGTTTATTGTTTGCTACTCATCAAACCATGTTCCTTGCGGCTGTTGATAATCATACAGCCTCATGGATTATTTCTTTGACCTATGCCTCACCAATATCTCCTATGTCCGGGATGATTTATGGAATATCTATGAAAAAACGGCTACTTTTATTCGTCTCCTGTGGTGTATTATTGGAGACCTCAACCAAGTGGTGAATGATGATGATAAACGAGGGGGTCAACCGGCCTTCTGTTGAGCGTATGAGAAAGACGATTAATGTGTGTGATCTTATTGAGGTTCCCTACCAAGGACCGAAATTCACTTGGTCCAAACCGATTCACAGTATTTCATCCATTGAGCAACGCATTGACCAAGCTCTCTGCAATAGTAAATGGTGGGATCAATTTCCGGCTTCAATGGTCCTGCATCTACCTCGCACCCATTCCGATCATCACCCAATTCTTTTAACTTTGAAGCCGAACATGCACTTGGGTATTTCTGAAAAACTTTTTTGTTTTCAGGCCTGCTGGCAGCACAACACAGCGTTCCACGATTTTTTTATTAATGCTTGGCCAACCATAGGGGAGTCTTTGCATCTCGCTCTTAATTTACTTGCATTGGACTTACGGATTTGAAATAAAACTGTGTTTGGTAATATTTTCCACAGGAAGACCCGCTGCCGGAATCGTCTCAATGGTATCCAAATGGCTCTCTCGAAAGCACCTTCAAATCTTTTGTGTGATCTTAACAATAAGCTGCTCGAGGAGTTTGAGGATATCCTTACTCAAGAGGAACTTTTCTGGTTCCAAAAATCGTGGCTTAATTGGATCGAGAACGGGGAGAGAAACACGAGATATTTTCATATCTTTACTATTCGGAAACAGGGGAGAGGCAACATTACGTATCTGAAAAATGGCAATGGTGATTGGGTTGAAGATCCTTTGTTGCTCCAACACATGGTTCGGAATTTTTTTATTTATTTATATAAGGAGGAGCCGGTTGAGCCTTTTCCGGTACACCTCCCTATCCCGAGTCTCTCACACTCGGATAAAAGATTGCTTAATTGACCGGTCAGTGGCAACGAGATACAGACAGCGTTGTTTGAAATGGGGGCCTTTAAATCACCAGGTCCAGATGGTTTCCCCCAGTCTTCTTTCAACATAACTGGGATGTGGTAGGTGAAAGTATTATTATTTTTTTTTAACATCAATAATAATTTTTATTGAAGGTAGCAAGATGCTACGAAAAACAAGGTTACATGGCCTAAAAAAATAAAGGCACAAAATAGGACGCCAATCTATTAGGAAGTCTCAAGCCTGAACAATATCCAAACAACAACCAGGAGCAACAAAACAAAAAAGACAAAAACGTGTCCGGCTAATTGTGAGCATCCAAGGGACACACCTTCCATGAATTCCAATCCAGCGTCAACTTTTCGCATCTAGTATTAATCCACGAAAAGCTAAGTGCTTGAATCTCAACGAATAAATCCTCCACCGACACGGTTTTTAATCCACGAAAAGCTAAGTGCCTTTCAAAATCGCTCCTTCCCCCATGAGGCAAACCGAACCTTCATCTCTCTAATTCCTAAAGTCCAGCCGCCAGAATCAGTTACTCAGCTTCGCCCAATTGCCCTTGTAAATGTATCCTCCAAACTTATAACCAAAATTATTGCCAACCGTTTGCGCTTTCTGATTAGCAAGCTTGTGGACATTTGCGAAAACGATTTCATTCCGGGAAGACACACTTCAGACAATATCATCGTGACTCAAGAAGTGCTCCACAATATGAAAAAAAAATCTGGTCGGAAAGGCATTATGATCATCAAAGTGGACCTCGAAAAAGCCTATGATAGAGTTAACTTGTCCTTTCTATGACATATTCTTCATCTGATTGGGTTCAGCAATGACTTAATTCAACTCATTATGTATTCATTGTCGAGCACTTCCCTAGAGGTTCTCTGGAATGGTCACCCTCTGGAAGGTTTCACCCCACGCCATTGCCTTAAACAAGGCGATCCTCTGGCTCCTTATTTATTTGTTCTTGTGATGCAGGTTTTGAGCCAGATGATAAACTTCTCAGTCGATGCAAAGCAGTGGAAGCCGATTTCAGTCTCACAGGGTGGACAACGGCTGTCACACTTATCTTTCGCAGATGATCTAATTATATTTTCAGAAGCTTCTATTGACCAAGCCAGGGTAATGGACTGGGTGCTCAACGAATTTTGTAGTATTTCGGGCCAAAAAAATTAGCATTGGTAAATATGAGTTTGCAGTCTCCTCTAATGTCAGCTCTCAAACTATTAACTGCATTGCGGATGTACTTGGAATGACACACACAACATTTTGAAAAATACCTAGGAGTTCCATTACATCACGGAAAGATTAAAAAAGAAGACTTCACCTTCATTGTTGATAAAGTTAGGTCCAAGCTCCAAATGTGGAAAGCCTCATCACTCTCGAATGCAGGCAGGGCTATCCTCACTCAAACCGTGCTCACCACCACGGCTTACTACCATATGCAGACGGTCAAAATCCTGGCTTCTATTACCGATGAATTGGACAGGTTGGCCCGTTCCCTTTTTTGCACGGAAACCGAAGAAAAGAGGAAAATTCACCACGTAGCTTGGCATTCTATATGTCGACCTAAATCCTACGGAGGCCTAGCTATAAGTAGGGCTCGGGAGATGAAATTACTGTTTTGGCCAAGCTCGTGTGGCAAATCTTGACTGATCATAACAAGCTTTGGGTCCAGGTTCTAACTCAGAAATATGGTTCTTCGTTTGCGACCCCAAAACCAACTGCTTCTTTTATATGGCGACATATTTGCTTTGCTGCGAATGAGTTGAGAGAGGCCTTCACGTATGATGCCTCGGGGGCTCCTTATTGGGCTGCCCATCCATCCGGTAAATTCTCGGTAAGCTCTACCTATCATGAAATATGCAAATCTACGGCCCCTGTGATCAATGATAATGCGAATTGGAAACGAATCCGGAGTATCAAAGGCCCGCTTCGAGGTAATCATCTTCTCTGGCTCATTCGTATGAATTCCCTCCCCACGGTTGGCACCCTTGCTGCGAGACATATCATTGAAAATGATACTTGTACCTCATGTGGTACTCATAGTGAATCGATTCTACATGTTCTTAGAGATTGTTGGTGGGTGCGTGGAATGTGGAAAGAAATTGTGCACCACCAACATTGGCAAGAATTTTTCAATATTCATGTTGTCCCAGACTGACTCGACAAGTGCCTCCAGAAAGATATGTATAAGAAGGACAATATTGTGTTTTGGAGACTTCTCTTCAGGGAGCTCATTTCAAGCATTTGGTACTGACGTAATAAAGAGTTCCACCACGCAGATCGGCATAGGCCTTCGAAATCGGTGTTTGTTGGAGGGATTTTGCATCATTAAACAAAAGAAAATTTATAAACCCTAACTACCATGCAAAACTAACTCCTAACCGGCCGAATACCGGGTAATTGATAGTAGAGCGAAGTGAGTAATGGGTCGATCCACATGGAATTGGGATGTTGAATCTAATTTCACTAATTCCTTTCAATTGTTACTTAGGAAAAACGAATAAATGAAAGAACAAATAAAATAAACGAAAGAGCAATTAAAATAAATCTAACCTACGAAATAAAATAACACAACCTAAACTAAACTAAAGATACATGGGATCAAACAGTGCACAAACCAAGTGATTTCAATCCTAATTCATCTCATGATTTTAATTCAAATTGTGGTTTCACCTTTACACGAGATACAAATCCTTAATTCCTTAGTGAATTTAATCTCAAGCTATGGATTCCTAATTCCTTAGTGAGTCCAATTTATCAATCTCTCATCTTCCGAATATTGAGATCGATTTACCAAACAAAACTCGGTGTAGATTCAGGTTAACTCTCGTATTTTAGAATCTAACAACCTAGATAATTAACCAATTAATTTGTCACATAATTAATGATTAAAGATCCTATCTTTCTATGGTGATCTAGTCTACGCAACTTCCGTATGTTGTAAACGTATCAATAGCAAACTGATCTCTCGATCTAATTCACATCATAGCATCAAAATCATAGAACGATACAAAATAAATTAAAGATCATAAAAACGAATAAGGATCGAATAAATTAAATAAACAAACTCACGTAGTTTGGTACATGATTGAATCCATGAATCGAAAACGGAAGAAAAACGACATCCTAATCTAACTGGATCACCCGAGCACAAGGCTCGGGTGGCCGCCTCTGAACTCCTCGCAATTGCCGCTTTGTGATGTATTTGGCGGCCGGAATAATGTATTCATTAGGGTTGGGGCTGCTCATTGTTTAAATAGAGTTGAGAGGCGGCCAAATAATTATGTATGTCGGCCGCTTGCTACAGTGACCTTCCTGACGTCCGTTCGATTAGATATTTATTGGAATAAAACTTCTAAAATTCATATCTTGAGTTGTAGACCTCCAAAAATTATGATCCGAATGTCATAAAAAGCTCTCGGAAAACTCTACAACTTTCATTAAGGACTCTTCTTCAGAAAACGCCTTTTTGATTAGCCCGTCGTATTACGAGTCGTTTTCTGGGATTTTCCCAAGCTTTATTTCATCTTCATCCTCTTGTATCTCTTTCTTTCCACTTTAATCTTCAATCAAACATCATTTAGACCTCTTCCATTCCACATTTGTGCACCTAAAAGATGACAAAACCGAGCGAAACGTAAAACCATACAAAATAGATAATAAAACCACGATATTTACTCGATTTTGCATTTTAACTATTCAAAATGTCATTTGCTCAATTAATCGATTATAAGCTCGAATTCTACGAAAAACATCCATATATGGGGAATATTGATATAAAATATATCCTTATAAAACACTACAAATTGACCCTTAACAACTCCCCCACACTTATCTTTTGCTCGTTCCGAGCAAAACAAAACAAAGTCAAGCTCGAGACAAATAAACATCCATACAAATATGAAGTATATTCAATAACTTAGAAGTTCACCCGTGTAGTGTGTGCATAGCCATAATAAACTTCCACTAAGTTCCACAATTTGAAAGTTATTCAAACCAAAACTAGCCCGGTTTCCCATCTAAGTTAGAAATATTCAAAAATTATAATGAGACACTTTACAAAACATACATATCCCAAAAAGAAATAGTAGAGAATATCTAAAACATTTTTGATGTGACTCAGAGGATAATCCCTACAACATATCCTTCCGGTTTATACTGGGTATAAGATTAACGATAACTAAGTCCTTACTTATTCATAAAAATATATTTCAATATTTTCACTTTTTCACACTTTTCTAACACACATCGAATAAGCTTTTGCCCTCATAGCGAATAGGACATTTCAAGATAATCCCTACCTTACTCCAATCATAAGGCAACTATAAACCGACTGGCCGTGAGCTTTTGGTCATCATAGTGGAATAGGACATACGTGGTACACCCTACCTCACCCAAATCATAAACCACTTCCGACACACACAATTACAATTATGTTTACTTAGAGATTTACGGTCGGGCAAGTGGAAAAGATTATTTTCTAGTAGCACAGTGCCACTGAGCCTAACACCTCAAGTAAACAATTTATTACTATTGCAAAGACTTAATCACGTTTCACTTATCACATTCAAACTTACAGATATTCACATTATGTCATACTTTAATCCTAGAATACAAACTACTAAACTTTTCAAGAATTGTACATAAGCAAAGAAACATGCTATAATCATCAAAAATCTCCAACTAAAATGGGGTAGGCTTTCAACATTTAGCTCATCATTTACTATGGCATGTGAAAAAGAGTGTCGGGTGAAACAACTAAAATTACTAAATATACAGAATATAGAACTCAAGCAAAGATATGCCTTTGTCTACTCGGGATATAACAAAAAATTTGAAAATTAAGCACTTTTCATAGAAATACTAAAAATATGAGCAAACGAAAGTAGACACATAAATCATCTATCCCTTCCCCCACACTTAGATTGCAACTTGTCCTCAAGTTATACGGAAATAATAAATTAGAGAACTTAGGCGATTGGATGTCGGCAATTCGGAGGAACCAACAAGAACCGGGATTGCTTGCATAGCTCGATGAGCGTGAGCATCACAGGACAACCGAATACATCTTTAAAGTGCACAATAGCTATAGAAAGTATCCTGCAGACTTGATTAGTGCAAAAAGAGTCTTCGGGGAAAAAGAAAATATTACATATATAAAGCACATGAAGAAAAGGATCATAGAGATTTTTCAACTTAAGCTCAACTAAAGATTGAATACTATACATGAAATACTACAAAGTCGTAGGCTAGGTGCAACTATATGAAAATATACTACAATGCAATCTACATGATATGCAATCCTAAAAATAAAATAAATAAAAAAATAAATTCTGACAGGCTCAGGCTGAGCAAGTTGACCCCTGACAACTCTACAGTGACTACGGCCTATCACGCAGTAAACTAAAATAAAACGCGAGGTAGTATTACGGAAACCGACAGTTAACTACACTCAAGAAAAATAAAAGAAAAATAGAAAAACAATGCAACTAGATGACATGCAACTAAATGATATGCATCTGAATGATATGCAAAAATAAAAGAAAATAAAAGAAAGAAAACTAGCCCACTCATTTGCAACATGACATTATATAATAAACGCTCTGCCGATAATGACTAGTTACGATAAACGACGATCTTCGTTCATTACATGCGGTGTGAGCGCTTTAAGACTCGTCAAAGGTGATAGCATTATGGAAAACCAACGATTAGCTATACTAAGCGAGATATAAACTCATAAGGTTTCCATCGTAGCAACGGAAAACCGACAGTTACTACCCAAATGAGTTATAAAAATAACAAGGAAGCACATAAGTCTCAAAGCTCACAAGATTCATCACAGCGGTATGTAGCATATGGAAACCGACATTAGCTACTAATTAACACGAAGACCAGTTATAGCATACGAGAACCGGCGATAAATTATAACTTGCATAGATGAATCAAGTATATTATCAATTAGATTCAATTATTTAACATGGATTCGTAGATGAAAAGATATGAATATGCAAGTTCAGAACATCTACGTAAAAGAAATTAGCCACGTAAGCTCGTATTAAAAATACACATCAAATAAAAGCATTGAAAATAAAATCAAGAAAAAAATCGAACACTGGTGGCGTTCATTAACTCAAACGAACGTTCACCTTAAAGCACAAAGATCGACGAACGTTCAACCTTTCGCAGACGCTAAATGCGCCATGAAAACAGACGGACGAACGTTCGAGAATACCGGACGGCCGTTCACTTGGTGATTTCTCCTCGGACGGTCGCGTCCAACAAAACGAGCCGCTGCGTCTGATCTCAAATCGAGCGAGTCGAAACTTCTGGGACGGACGAGCGTCCTAAAACCCGGACGTGCGTTTACCTGCAACTTATGAACTGGACGGGCGTTCACTTACTTGAACGCTCGTCCATACAACGAATTTGCACAGACAATGCAGGAGAGACACAGAAACCCTAAATCTCATAAGCACAACACAGAACAGAGCACAGACAACAGCCACAGATAAATTTTAGCACAGGGGTTAGACTAGGTAACAACTAAACACAAACTTCACGTAAAACAGATTGAGTAAAAAAACTTTTGCACATTCTTAACCCTACGGTCATCGAAACACGGCAAAATAAAAACTCTCAATCTATTCGACGCTACTTGTATTGAAAACGAAAATAAACGTAACAAAATCGAGAAATTAACAAAACCAGATTCAACATGACACCAATTCCCCGGCAACGGCGCCACTTTTGTTGGAGGGATTTTGCATCATTAAACAAAAGAAAATTTATAAACCCTAACTACCATGCAAAACTAACTCCTAACCGGCCGAATACCGGGTAATTGATAGTAGAGCGAAGTGAGTAATGGGTCGATCCACAGGGAATTGGGATGTTGAATCTAATTTCACTAATTCCTTTCAATTGTTACTTAGGAAAACGAATAAACGAAAGAACAAATAAAATAAACGAAAGAGCAATTAAAATAAATCTAACCTACGAAAATAAAATAACACAACCTAAACTAAACTAAAGATACATGGGATCAAACGATTGCACAAACCAAGTGATTTCAATCTAGTTCATCTCATGATTTTAATTCAAATTGTGGTTTCACCTTTTACACGAGATACAAATCCCTAATTCCTTAGTGAATTTAATCTCAAGCTATGGATTCCTAATTCCTTAGTGAGTCCAATTTATCAATCTCTCATCTTCCGAATGTTGAGATCGATTTACCAAACAAAACTCGGTGTAGATTCAGTTAACTCTCGTATTTTAGAATCTAACAACCTAGATAATTAACCAATTAATTTGTCACATAATTAATGATTAAAGATCCTATCTTTCTATGGTGATCTAGTCTACGCAACTTCCGTATGTTGTAAACGTATCAATAGCAAATCGATCTCTCGATCTAATTCACATCATAGCATCAAAATCATAGAACGATACAAAATAAATTAAAGATCATAAAAAGCGAATAAGGACTGAATAAATTAAATAAACAAACTCACGTAGTTTGGTACATGATTGAATCCATGAATCAAAACGGAAGAAAAACGACATCCTAATCTAACCCGGATCACCCGAGCACAAGGCTCGGGTGACCGCCTTGAAACTCTCCTCGAATTGCCGGCTTTGATGTATTTGGCGGCCGGAATAATGTATCCATTAGGGTTGGGGCTTCTTTCTTTGTTTAAATAGAGTTGAGAGGCGAAATAATTATGTATGTCGGTCCTTTCTGATGACCTTCGGGACGTCCGTTCGATTAGATATTTATTGGAATAAAACTTCTAAAATTCATATCTTGAGTTGTAGACCTCCAAAAATTATGATCTGAATGTCATAAAAAAGATCTCGGAAAACTCTACAACTTTCATTAAGGACTCTTCTTTAGAAAACACCTTTTTGATTAGCCCGTCGTATTACGAGTCGTTTTCGGGATTTTCCCAAGCTTTATTTCATCTTCATCCTCTTGTATCTCTTTCTTTCCACTTTAATCTTCAATCAAACATCATTTAGACCTCTTCCATTCCACATTTGTGCACCTAAAAGATGACAAAACCGAGCAAAACGTAAAACCATACAAAATAGATAATAAAACCACGATATTTACTCGATTTTGCATTTTAACTATTCAAAACGTCATTTGCTCAATTAATCGATTATAAGCTCGAATTCTACGAAAAACATCCATATATGGGGAATATTGATATAAAATATATCCTTATAAAACACTACAAATTGACCCTTAACAGTGTTCATATCCCAAGCTGTTCGGAGAGCACGGGAACTACATTTAGCCTGGCATAGAAGACTGCAATTTGGTTCTCGCATCTATTGATGTATAGTTTTTGTTTCTGCTTTTTATTTTAAACGCTTGTACAGTTCTATTCAATTTTGTTATATATAAATTTCCGGTTTATACCAAAAAAAAATATTTACAGGGATTTTAGAGTGTTAGAGATAATGACAGAATATTCTAGATATAGAAAATTAGGAAAATAATTGATTGTAATCAATCTCATTATGGTTATTATTATGTTCACATTATGACTATTAGTATAAATAGCCTACTATTGTATTCAATCAAAGCAACGCAATACAATATCTTTTTCTATTACTCTGTTATGGTATCGGAGCTCTTAGACTAACGTCGTTTAGATCCTGAGCAAACTTTCAAGAATCCGTTCGGGTGGGGGTTCGTTACACTAATCTATACGAATCCTCACCCCTCCGTTCTTACGTTTTTTCCCTCTTTTATTTCTCTTTTCTTCTCGAATTTCTTTTCCTTGTTGTTCTTCGGCCTGTCATTTTTCTATCTGTCAACCCACCTCTAAAAATCAGCACTTTAATTTCTTTTTACCACTATCTTTGCTTTCTTATTTCACAAGTCCCACCATCTTTTTTTTTTCTTTCTTTTTTTTTCCTTCAAAATTCATACATCCACATGCATATTAATGAGATTCGCGGACATGGTAATCTATTGCACCACCAACAACTGCCGGCTTTTCTTTCCCATCCACCCTCCCGACCGCCACCCATCTTCTATTATTATTGTTATTATTATATTAATATAAAAAAAAATTAAATAAAAAAATAAAAAATTCTGTCATTATTGTCGATCCATCCCGTCAACACCTAGTTCATTTTGTTTAACGGTGATGGTCTCCCAATCAATTTCTTTTTCTAAGCCCATTTCTTTCTCATGGTCAATTTCAATTGTTTCTTATTTCATCGGCAGTTGGACTTTTCACTCACTTGATTTGCTCTATCTTTTTTTATTTTAGGGTATATCCCTCAATTTATTGTTTTTTTAAGGGTAAATCCCTCCTCGTGTGGGTTTTTTTTAGGGTATATCCCTCCATGTATTTTTTTGTTAGGGTCTATCCCACCAGCTTTTATTCAAGCAATATCAAGTTGAGAAGAAGTTGATGATGATTGATTTGCAGAGTTGTCGTAGACACCCGGGACTCAAGCCATTCATTGCGAGCCAATCACCATGTTCGTTGCACTACCATGTGATTGCGGGGGCGTGTTAGAGATAATGACAGAATATTCTAGATATAGAAAATTAGGAAAATAATTGATTGTAATCAATCTCATTATGGTTATTAGTATGTTCACATTATGACTATTAGTATAAATAGCCTACTATTGTATTCAATCAAAGCAATGCAATACAATATCTTTTTCTATTACTCTGTTATAGAGCAATTCTATCGTTTACTTTAAAAATATTTTTATTTTACGGTATTAATCGTCATTTATTAATAATTTAAAAAACTTTATTTAAAATAAAATTTTAAATATTTGAACCGAGACTCTACCATAAACATTTAAACCTTTAGCAAATCTTGAATATTTAATCTTTATTGCGGAGATCTGTATTGTAAATCTTGATTAATTTAATTTTTATTGTTGTCTTATTTTTATGGTATCTACCGTAAGTGTTCTTATGATGGTCCAAGATCAACAAAAAAAAAAAAAAAAAAAAAAAAAAAAAAAAACCATTATGTCATCAGTTTTTGCAACAAATAGTAAACTATCATTCCATTTCTTTTACAACAATAATAATGGTCCAAGATCAACAAAAAAAACATAATGTCATTAGTTTTACACCAAATATTAAGCCATCATGTCATTCCTTTACAACAATAATATTTTTGTTCCAAAGGAGTGAAGCTACTGAGCATAACGATTTTAACACAACGAATGAGACAACTAGGGGTGGTAGAGTTTGGCAAGGGTCTAACTTACTTTTAGTTCTTAGTTTGATCGAGCATCAAAGAGTACTGTCGTGAGCTTTTGGTCATCATAGTGGAATAGGACATACGTGGTACACCCTACCTCACCCAAATCATAAACCGACTTCCGACACACACAATTACAATTATGTTTACTTAGAGATTTACGGGTTTGGCAAAGTGAAAAGATTATTTTCTAGTAGCACAGCCACCGAGCCTAACACCTCAAGTAAACAATTTATTACTATTGCAAAGACTTAATCACGTTTCACTTATCACATTCAAACTTACAGATATTCACGAGATGTCATACTTTAATCCTAGAATACAAACTACTAAACTTTTCAAGAATTGTACATAAGCAAAGAAACATGCTATAATCATCAAAAATCTCCAACTAAAATGGGGTAGGCTTTCAACATTTAGCTCATCATTTACTATGGCATGTGAAAAGAGTGTCGGGTGAAACAACTAAAATTACTAAATATACGAGAATATAGCAAAATGATATAAACTCAAGCAAAGATATGCCTTTGTCTACTCGGGATATAACAAAAATTTGAAAATTAAGCACTTTTCATAGAAATACTAAAAATATGAGCAAACGAAAGTAGACACATAAATCATCTATCCTTCCCCACACTTAGATTGCAACTTGTCCTCAAGTTATACGTAAATAATAAATTAGAGAACTTAGTGATTGGATGTCGGCAATTTTGGAGGAACCAACAAGAACCGGGATTGCTTGCATAGCTCGATGAGAGCGTGAGAGCATCACAGACAACCGAATACATCTTTAAAGTGCACAATAGCTATAGAAAGTATCCTGCAGACTTGATTAGTGCAAAAGAGTCTTGGGGAAAAAGAAAATATTACATATATAAAGCACATGAAGAAAAGGATCATAGAGATTTTTCAACTTAAGCTCAACTAAAGATTGAATACTATACATGAAATACTACAAAGTCGTAGGCTAGTGTGCAACTATATGAAAATATACTACAATGCAATCTACATGATATGCAATCCTAAAAATAAAATAAATAAAAAAATAAATTCACGACAGCTCAGCCGAGCAAGTTGACCACGACAACTCTACACAGACTACGGCCTATGCAGAAACTAAAATAAAACGAGGTAGTATTACGAAACCGACGATTAACTACACTCAAGAAAAATAAAAGAAAAATAGAAAAACAATGCAACTAGATGACATGCAACTAAATGATATGCATCTGAATGATATGCAAAAATAAAAGAAAATAAAAGAAAGAAAACTAGCCCACTCATTTGCAACATGACATTATATAATAAACGTCTACCAGATAATGACTGGTTACGATAAACGACAATCGCTTCATTACATGCGATGTAGACGCGCTTTAAGACTCGTCAAAGGTGATAGCATTATGGAAAACCAACAGATTAGCTATACTAAATGATATAACTCATAAGGTTTCCATCGTAGCAACGGAAAACCGACAGTTACTACCCAAATGAGTTATAAAAATAACAAGGAAGCACATAAGTCTCAAAGCTCACAAGATTCATCACAGCGGTATGTAGCATATGGAAACCGACATTAGCTACTAATTAACACGAAGACCAGTTATAGCATACGAGAACCGACAGTAACTATAACTTGCATAGATGAATCAAGTATATTATCAATTAGATTCAATTATTTAACATGGATTCGTAGATGAAAAGATATGAATATGCAAGTTCAGAACATCTACGTAAAAGAAATTAGCCACAGAAGCTCGTATTAAAAAATACACATCAAATAAAAGCATTGAAAATAAAATCAAGAAAAAAATCGTAACTGGATCATGCGTTCATTAACTCAAACGAACGCTCACCTTAAAGCACAAAGATCGACGCGACGTTCAACCTTTTTCAGACGCTTCGTGCGCCATGAAAACATGCACGGACGAACGTTCGAAATACCGGACGGCCGTTCACTTGGTGATTTCTCCCTCGGACGGTCGTCCAACAAAACAGACGCTCGTCTGGATCCTGAAATCAGAGCAGAGTCGAAACTTCTGGGACGGACGAGCGTCCTAAAACCCGGACGTCGTTTACGCAACTTATGAACCGGGACGGGCGTTCACTTACTTGAACGCCGCCCATCCATACAACAATTTGCACGCAGACAATGCGAGGAGAGACACAAACCCTAAATCTCATAAGCACAACACGAACAGAGCGAGCAGACATAACACCCATGATAAATTTTAGCACAGGGGTTAGACTAGGTAACAACTAAACACAAACTTCACGTAAAACAGATTGAGTAAAAAACTTTTGCACATTCTTAACCCTACGGTCATCGAAACACGGCAAAATAAAAACTCTCAATCTATTCGACGCTACTTTTATTGAAAACGAAAATAAACGTAACAAAATCGAGAAATTAACAAACCCGATTCAACATGACACCAATTCCCCGGCAACGGCGCCACTTTTGTTGGAGGGATTTTGCATCATTAAACAAAAGAAAATTTATAAACCCTAACTACCATGCAAAACTAACTCCTAACCGGCCGAATACCGGGTAATTGATAGTAGAGCGAAGTGAGTAATGGGTCGATCCACGAGGAATTGGGATGTTGAATCTAATTTCACTAATTCCTTTCAATTGTTACTTAGGAAAAAGCGAATAAACGAAAGAACAAATAAAATAAACGAAAGAGCAATTAAAATAAATCTAACCTACGAAATAAAATAACACAACCTAAACTAAACTAAAGATACATGGGATCAAACAGTGCACAAACCAAGTGATTTCAATCCTAGTTCATCTCATGATTTTAATTCAAATTGTGGTTTCACCTTTACACGAGATACAAATCCCTAATTCCTTAGTGAATTTAATCTCAAGCTATGGATTCCTAATTCCTTAGTGAGTCCAATTTATCAATCTCTCATCTTCCGAATGTTGAGATCGATTTACCAAACAAAACTCGGTGTAGATTCGGAGTTAACTCTCGTATTTTAGAATCTAACAACCTAGATAATTAACCAATTAATTTGTCACATAATTAATGATTAAAGATCCTATCTTTCTATGGTGATCTAGTCTACGCAACTTCCGTATGTTGTAAACGTATCAATAGCAAACGATCTCTCGATCTAATTCACATCATAGCATCAAAATCATAGAAACGATACAAAATAAATTAAAGATCATAAAAAAGCGAATAAGGACTGAATAAATTAAATAAACAAACTCACGTAGTTTGGTACATGATTGAATCCATGAATCAAAACGGAAGAAAACGACATCCTAATCTAACCCGGATCACCCGAGCACAAGGCTCGGGTGACCGCCTGAACTCCTCGCAATTGCATTTCTTTGTGATGTATTTGGCGGCTGGAATAATGTATCCATTAGGGTTGGGGCTCTTTGTTTAAATAGAGTTGAGAGGCGGTTTGAAATAATTATGTATGTCGGTCGCTATGATGACCTTCAGGACGTCCGTTCGATTAGATATTTATTGGAATAAAACTTCTAAAATTCATATCTTGAGTTGTAGACCTCCAAAATTATGATCTGAATGTCATAAAAAGATCTCGGAAAACTCTACAACTTTCATTAAGGACTCTTCTTTAGAAAACACCTTTTTTGATTAGCCCGTCAGTATTGCAGTCGTTTTGGGATTTTCCCAAGCTTTATTTCATCTTCATCCTCTTGTATCTCTTTCTTTCCACTTTAATCTTCAATCAAACATCATTTAGACCTCTTCCATTCCACATTTGTGCACCTAAAAGATGACAAAACCAAGCAAAACGTAAAACCATACAAAATAGATAATAAAACCACGATATTTACTCGATTTTGCATTTTAACTATTCAAAACGTCATTTGCTCAATTAATCGATTATAAGCTCGAATTCTACTTAAAAACATCCATATATGGGAATATTGATATAAAATATATCCTTATAAAACACTACAAATTGACCATAATGTTGTTCATATCCCAAGTGTTCGGAGAGAGCACGGAACTACATTTAGCCTTTGGCATGTAAGACTCGCAATTTGGTTCTCGCATCTATTGATGTATAGTTTTTGTTTCTGCTTTTTATTTTAAACGCTTGTACAGTTCTATTCAATTTTGTTATATATAAATTTCCGGTTTATACCAAAAAAAAAATATTTACAGGGATTTTAGAGTGTTAGAGATAATGACAGAATATTCTAGATATAGAAAATTAGGAAAATAATTGATTGTAATCAATCTCATTATGGTTATTATTATGTTCACATTATGACTATTAGTATAAATAGCCTACTATTGTATTCAATCAAAGCAACGCAATACAATATCTTTTTCTATTACTCTGTTATGGTATCGGAGCTCTTAGACTAACGTCGTTTAGATCCTGAGCAAACTTTCAAGAATCCGTTCGGGTGGGGGTTCGTTACACTAATCTATACGAATCCTCACCCCTCCGTTCTTACGTTTTTTCCCCCTCTTTTATTTCTCTTTTCTTCTCGAATTTCTTTTTCCTGCTTGTTCTTCGGCCTGTCATTTTTCTATCTGTCAACCCACCTCTAAAAATCAGCACTTTAATTTCTTTTTACCACTATCTTTGCTTTCTTATTTCACAAGTCCCACCATCTTTTTTTTTTCTTTCTTTTTTTTCCTTCAAAATTCATACATCCACATGCATATTAATGAGATTCGCGGACATGGTAATCTATTGCACCACCAACAACTGCCGGCTTTTCTTTCCCATCCACCCTCCCGACCGCCACCCATCTTCTATTATTATTGTTATTATTATATTAATATAAAAAAATTAAATAAAAAAATAAAAATTCTGTCATTATTATTAGTCGATCCATCCCGTCAACACCTAGTTCATTTTGTTTAACGGTGATGGTCTCCCAATCAATTTCTTTTTCTAAGCCCATTTCTTTCTCATGGTCAAATTCAATTGTTTCTTGTTTCATCGGCAGTTGGACTTTTCACTCACTTGATTTGCTCTATCTTTTTTTATTTTAGGGTATATCCCTCAATTTATTGTTTTTAAGGGTAAATCCCTCCTCGTGTGGGTTTTTTTTAGGGTATATCCCTCCATGTATTTTTTTGTTAGGGTCTATCCCACCAGCTTTTATTCAAGCAATATCCAGTTGAGAAGAAGTTGATGCTGATTGATTTGCAGAGTTGTCGTAGACACCCGGGACTCAAGCCATTCATTGCGAGCCAATCACCATGTTCGTTGCACTACCATGTGATTGATTGCGGGGCGTGTTAGATAATGATGACAGAATATTCTAGATATAGAAAATTAGGAAAATAATTGATTGTAATCAATCTCATTATGGTTATTAGTATGTTCACATTATGACTATTAGTATAAATAGCCTACTATTGTATTCAATCAAAGCAATGCAATACAATATCTTTTTCTATTACTCTGTTATAGAGCAATTCTATCGTTTACTTTAAAAATATTTTTATTTTACGGTATTAATCGTCATTTATTAATAATTTAAAAAACTTTATTTAAAATAAAATTTTAAATATTTGAACCGAGACTCTACCATAAACATTTAAACCTTTAGCAAATCTTGAATATTTAATCTTTATTGCGGAGATCTGTATTGTAAATCTTGATTAATTTAATTTTTATTGTTGTCTTATTTTTATGGTATCTACCGTAAGTGTTCTTATGATGGTCCAAGATCAACAAAAAAAAAAAAAAAAACCATTATGTCATCAGTTTTTGCAACAAATAGTAAACTATCATTCCATTTCTTTTACAACAATAATAATGGTCCAAGATCAACAAAAAAAACATAATGTCATTAGTTTTACACCAAATATTAAGCCATCATGTCATTCCCTTACAACAATAATATTTTTTGTTCCAAAGGAGTGAAGCTACAGGCATAACGATTTTAACACAACGAATGAGACAACTAGGGGCGGTAGAGTTTGGCAAGGGGTCTAACTTACTTTTAGTTCTTAGTTTGATCGAGCATCAAAGATTTATCTTTATACCTTACATTATTGTCTTTTGTTGACTTAGACCATGATAAAATAGTCCTTCAGTACTTAACCTCACATCTCTGTGTATATGGTCTTGTCTCACCCTTATTTAGACTACAACTGATCCGGTATACTTGTCGGAGATTTTGCACACCTAGAAAAAGACGATCATAACCACTTCTCAATAAGTGGAAAAAACGCTTTTCCCCGTTTTTGGCTAATGGACATTTATACGATAAAAGTAAGGATTAAAAAAATATTTTTCCTAAAATCTACGTATAAAAAGATTAGTCGAGATATGTTTTTTTTAGGAACAAATAATTTTATCAAACAACATCCGCCAAACAAGTAGTCATAACGTCTCCAGAAGGCAAAGCGCCCCAAGATGTATGAACTACAAAAAACAAAGCATTTCTAGCTAAAAGATGTGTATGCACATTGACAATGCGCCAAAAAAAAGAGAAAGTAATAGACTCAGAGCCTGGAAGTAGTGCTAAGCAATCTCTCAATAAACAGGCCTGAGCTGAGATATCCTCTACTGGCTGTCGAAGTCGCTGGACACATGCCAAGCAGTCACTCTCCAACTCCAACTGCGGAATGCCTAATCGTTGCTCCTCCACAAGAGCCAGGTAGATGGCCCGAACCTCCATATATTTTGGCCGTCCCCTGTGTCGAAGGGATAAGCCAACGAGTGGATAACCGCCCCAGCCGCATCACGAAAATAAACCCAACACTTGCTATATTCCCCCGCACTACTGTATCGACATTACACTCACAAGTCCTCCAAGTGATGGGGTGGCCCCTGTTGCCGAAAAGTTTCCATTGCCTCCCCAAACTCTACTACCAATGCCGAATACGCACACACACATCAGAGACATAGACCGCATGTCCAACAAACATTGCAGAGCAACATGCTTTCCATATCCCCCACATGTGCGCAACAAACCGCAAAGTATCCTGAACTCCACTCTCATCCAGAAGTCGCATGAAAAAATCCACAAAGGAAAATGAGTGCAGGTGCTCCGGCAGCCTATGGAAAAAAGAAGCCCGCCAGATCCTATCAGCCATTTCACAATCAAACAAAACATGCCACAGAGTTTCCACTGCCTCCTCACATGCCAAACAGATGCCATTTCCCATGTTACATCACAGAAGGCCTTGCCAAATAGCCACTAAGTCGTGAAGCAATCGCAATAAGATATGGTTTTCTTAATTATTAAATGGCTTAAAAGTGTGAAGATAGAATTAATAAGGAAATAGTTTCATACATGGGTTTTATACTTAATTTAATTAAGTGTAGGGCCTTTTTCTGTACATGGCCTTTTCCTTTGGTGGATTCCTCTTTAATTGGTCCAAATTTTTAACAATTAAAGAAGTAGGACATGACAAAAATGATATTCATTCAAATAGAGAGGAATAGGATAAAGATTACAAGCCCTTCTCAAAAATTCTATCCAAATTAGACGTCACGGGACAATAGCTAAATATTGGATCGAAGTAAAACAAAGGAAGAAGGAAGAAAAAAAACTCGTCTAACTGTGCACAAGAAAAAATCAAAGGGTAACGGTTAGGTCGAGATTTTAGCGCCATAAATTGATGAAGATGCTGACTATAAATATTATTGGCTTGGGTAATAGTAACCTGACTAGATGGTTGAGTGAATTGGTGTCACGAGAGAAACTTGACTCTTTAGACCTTCGAGAGAACTTTTGGATATGGGATGGAATAACAAATATAAGTGTATGGAATTTTTGGTGCACAAGATAGTGCTTTGTCTTTAATGATAATGTCTTGATTATTGAACAAGGTCACGGTTTTGTTTGGATATCTGGAATGAATAATAAATTTAGTATAGATTTGGTGACTAGGAAGCCTAAAAGACGTGCAAGGAGTTTCGATTTAGGCCCTCAGAACACAGCTCATAATCAGGTGGTACAACATATTCGAGGATGTGCAAGGAATTTTGATTTAGGTCTTTAGAACACAACTCATGATCAGGTGGTACAACGTATTAGAGTTTAGGACCGATAATAGTGTTTTGCTTCTGAGGGAGTTAGATTTTTGTTTGTCTTGTGGTCGGGGGTTTATTGTTTAAAGTCATTTCTTTTTGTTGCGTTGGGGATTTGAGTGCTTTGTTAGGATTGCGTGTGTTTGATCGGTGTTATAATTTTGAGCATCTTGCTAATTTTTTAATAGTAAATCTTATTATTGTTGTTCCCGTGTTAAGGATTTGAGAGCTTTGTTGGGATTGCGTGTGTTTGATCGGTGTTGTAATTTTGAGCATCTTGCTAATTTTTTAATAATAAATCTTATTATTGATGTTCACAAAAAAATAAAGAGTCTTGATCCTAGAGCTAAACCACATAATTATCTTGATATTTGGGGTGCGTCACTTGGGAGAGGTATTTTTGCAATGGGGAGATTCGAACCTGCAACCTAGGACAAAAAATCCAAATACTTCTCCATCCAAGCTACAACCACAAATATTTATTAAAACACAACATATCTTTGAAAGACATATTCAGTATAAAAATATTATAAAGAATCTAATAATACAGACAATTTTTTTAAAAAAGTATATATATACATAGTATTCGTCACACATGGTGATAAGTTTATTGAATGTTATTTTAAGTAATATAGGAGGATCTTAATTTTTTTCTTTCTTTATGTATAATATATATTGTATAATACATGTGACTTAATATATGCTTTTTTAATCAAATTTGTTGATTAAGGCGGTTATGACAAGGAAAAAAATTTAGCTTGATCATATGGTTTTGCAGCATTGAAGTATTGGGTACTAGTACCACTACTTAATATATGCTTTTTTGTTATATCAAATTAGTTAATTTCTTTATCTTTAATTTCTGAATAATAATACAGTTACAACCACTCTAACACAATACATCTCGTAATTAAATGAACCATTCTGACAAGGGGCGGACCTATCATGGGACAAGAGGGGGCACATGCCCCCCTCAAATTTTAAAATTCCCATAATATCATTTAATTTAATATTTCATACAAAATAGTATATAAACTATCACATTACCATTTGTATGAAAGGTGTTACCATAATACCCTTATCAAATTTAATATTTCATCATAGTTTATATTAAATTTGATAAGGGTATTATGGTAATATTAAAATTTATCCTTGATAATGTATACGGCAGCTGTAACAATGAATTATGTTCAATCATTTTAAAACAATGGAAATCTTCCTCTTTGTTCAATCAATGAACAAACCAAGACTCAGTTTCTGGAGAGCGCTCAGGACAACGCTCTGGCTGATGTCCAGAATCAGATTCTAGGCTTAGTTCTGGTCCTGTCATGAGTTCCAACAGAAATGGTTCTACAGACTTTGGATATGAAACCGGTCAGTATCGCGTGAACTAGTTTCCTTTTTCTTTTCTTACATTTTTGTGATTTAACTTCGGAAATTCTTGTATGAAGAAGAGTCTTTACAATGAGGTCACAATATCCCAATTCAAGTTCTATTTGAAGATCTGAACTTTTTTCAATACTCTAACAAACTACTATACCCGTGCACATACACATACGGGGTGTGTAAAATTATAAAAATAGTCGAAGAATGAAACAATGTATCAATAAAACACTACATGATCGAGACAAAGGATATACCAAAATTCTGATGAAATTTAAGTAAAATTAATAGAGCAACAGTTGAAATTTATACAAAATTCTGAAAAAAGATTAGTAGTGGATCAAAAGATCAATTTCTTAAATTCAAGAAAGAGGACAAAATTAAAGAACTGCTTCTTCTTATATTGACTTTTTAGCTCCTTCTTCTTTTTCGGATTTCTTGCGGCCTCTGACTATGTATATTCATGCCTCCAAAAGAAGGCGGATGAGGCTGAACAAGACTGCCCACAAAACAGAAATGTTTCACAAGATTAAAATCTCCGGATGCTGGAAACTTCACAACTTGATGACTAACTAAATCATACGAGAGAAAATTCCTTGGTGATCATCGTAATAGATGATTTTTCTCTTATGATTATTATTATTATTATTATACTCTAAAATAGGCACCGGTGGTTTTCTGTACAAGTCATATTCCGGGGAATCATGTATAGTTATTCTTTCCATGAATTTTTGAAACCGTAATCCTTCATGATCCAAAAATCAAAGCTATACGTTGTATCTGGATGATAATTATGACGATAAAAACCGATGCTTAAAACTAGGCAATCATTCAACACACTCGATTTAAATATCTCAAAATCATGAACTTCCTCCTCTAAAATCATAGGTATAGGCAAAGTTTTGAGTTTATCCGTTCTAAGATCGAATGCTACAAGGGAAATCTTCTTAAAACCATCATCATCATAAAAATCTGGATGGTTGAAGCTCAATATCCAATGTAAAGCACAATTTACTAAGACGCCTTCTGTAATGAAGAGAGAATCAAACGTGGGATATGATCCGGCTATACTCCAAGAATTGGATCTCAGACTATAAAATTCAAAATCTATACGGTTCTCGCCGACATATTGTGAAAGACGGCTTGCTATTATAACTTTGTAGTCGTCATGAATATCGTCATATCCGAAGCCGTAACAACAGTTATATGATATGGCCACTGGTCTTTCGGGCAAATCCCAAGATGACTTTGTAAGCGGATTGCATAAATGTGATGTTATAATATTTAAGACTTGAATAATAATCACCGGCAAGAAATTAATTAGAAAAAGTAATCCATTACAAGAGCCAACAATCTCTAGTCTCGAACCTCCTCCAATATTCTCGAGCTTTCAAAGGGTGGTAGAGCCGTCGAATTTCGAGTTTAATGTAACGCCCCAGCACCCGGGCCTGGTAGCGTTAAATAGTCATAAATGTCCGTCAATCGCTTAGACCGCCCTCGCTGGTTAGTGTAAAAAGGCTAACCCGAGTTGACAAGACCTTTATGTCTCACACTTATATGGGGTGAGCATTCTCTTATTTTTCCTATGTGGGACATTACATTCTCCCCGCTTATAAGGATCAAGGCGTCCTCGCCAGACGGCCGAGATCGTTCCTCGGATCGTCCTACCGGAGGTAACTAGAGGCCATCCTTACACCGTCTTCTTTGTGCGGTGCGTGCGCATAGTTCCGTCGATAGTCGGCTCAATACCATTCTCAGAACGCCCCGCACCCCAGGCCTGGTAGCGCTAAATGAGTCATAAATGTCCGGTCAATCGCTTGACCGCCGCCGCCTCGCTTGGTCTAAAAGGGCTAACCCGAGTTGACAAAACCTTTATGTCTCACACTTATATGGGGGTGAGCATTCTCTTATTTTTCCTATGTGGGACATTACACCTAATTCCATGGTTTCCTCGGTGATCGAGATTTCTACTGCATGTAATTGCAGGATTAACCTGTTTTTTCGCCTGTCATGATGAGTTTTCCAGACTAATATGCTTGGTTTTCGGTCGATCTGGGTCGACTGATTTAGACGTAATTTGATGAATTCTTGGCTTGAAATCAGATCGTTCCATGATTTCGATACCCTTTTAAACCGGCCAAGACGATTCCAGCGGCAATCTCACCAAGACGAGAACAAGTAAATCCTCAGGTAAATAAGAATTGAACATTGATCGAATATTTTCAGAATAATTTCTTTGAGTTTCAAACTATATATTCAGGAGAGCTTTCCCTAAATACCACTTTTGAGAAGGGGAAATTCCACAGCTACCACTCTATTCCCCAAATACCACCTCCCATTTCGCGTTTTAGGTGTTTTTGGAACCAAACTAAAACCCTAATAGGGGATTTGAGGTCCTTAAGATCGTGCACATTTGTGGAAAAAATGGAAGAAAATCGCGTTTCAAAATTGTTGAAATTGCACTTGGGTGGTATTTTGGGATTTTGCCACAGAAAATGGTGGTAGCCACAGAAAAATCCCTATATTCAGACGTAATAGATATGACGAAACCCTCATAGATTTATTGCATGAATTAGTTGCGGTATTCATATCAAAGAGAAACAGAAAAAGAAAAAAGAAAAATATCTTCTTTAACCTCTAAGTATATTAGTTGCGGGTAAAGTTATAATTATTTCATAACCTCCAAGTATATTATATATATCTTTAAAAAATAAATTTTGAGAACTAAAAAAAACTATCTTAATGACTTCTTTTAAATGGTTTAATAAGATAACTAAATTAATTATTGTCCCCTTGAAAAAGAAAATTATTGTTTCAAAAAAGTATAGACCACAAAAAAAATATTTTTTAGGCCACTATTGATAATAAATTAATCTTGGCAAATATCCTATAAATCATTAATTGATGGAGGTCATTTTGTTATTTATAGTTGTTCTTGATACCTATTATGATGAATCACGTGAACATAACTTGTACGATATTAAAAAAAAAACGTTTTGAAAACGTAAACCCTAATTAGTGTTAAGGATCAAGCGCTTATCGTTGGACTAAAATCAATTGGTGCCAGTAAAGCCGCTACTTTATTTGCACAATTTTCATTCAACAGTGCGGGCAATCTGTCCTAACACCCCCTCAAATGTGAGCAATCTGTCTCAACACTTGCACAATTTTTTTAAATAATGTTCCAACCAGGGTTCGATCTCGTGACCTCTGGCTCCGATAGATTGTGAGCCGCAATGGTGAGCATAACTCGTATGGTAGCAGGCTTTATAACCGGACTGAAAGTTTCATGGAAATCGATCCCACTTTCTTGCTCAAATCCCTTAGCAACTAATCGACCCTTGAGCCGTTCTACCGTGCCATCAGAAGCCTGTTTAACTCGGTTCACCCATTTGTTAGATAATATTGTGATTAAGGGGTTTGAGAACTAATATCCAAGTGTGGTTGTGTATGAGGGCATCGTATTCGTCTTGCATAGCCTTACACCAGTCAGGATGTGCAGAAGCTTGTCGGAATGTTTTGGGTTCGGTGGGAATCTGAATACTGGTATATGCTGTAATGGGGTATTTGGTAGTGTAATAGGTGTGGTAGTCAGGAAAAGTGGTGGGTTTGAGGCTGCCCGTTTTTTATCGAGTTATCATGGGATGTTGGGGTTGAATAGGGTCCGGAGGGGGGGAGAGGGAGCAGGGGAAGGAGAGGAAAGTTTTTCTGGGGTTATTCTGGGGTTAGCAGTCTCTCTTAACTGGTCCATTCAACAAGTTGACATCAACAATGCCTTCTTGAATGGAACCCTACATGAGTCAGTTTTTATGCCGCAACCAGAGGGTTTTAAAGACTCTTCCAAGCCTCACTATGTTTGTAAACTACAGAAGGCTCTGTATGGTCTAAAACAGGCCCCTAGAGCTTGGTTTGAAGAATTGAGCACCCAACTTCTGAGATGGGGTTTTATCCAGTCTACATCTAACAACTCTTTGTTTATTTTTCATCAAAAGAATGTTCTGTTATATCTGTTAGTATATGTGGATGATTTTTTGATTACAGGTAACTCTTCTATAGTGATTAAAAGGTTCATTCATCAGATGAACTCCAGATTCACTCTCAAAGACCTGGGCAATCTTACTCACTTTCTGGGTATGGAAGTGTACATGGACAACAGAGAGCTTGTTTTGTCTCAACAACAGTATGCAACACAGTTGCTGCACAGGCTTGGTTTGGCTAATGTTAAGGCATGTCCTAGTTCTATGCTTTCTGGAAAAATACTAACTCCTGATGACTGGAATCCTCTGTCTAAAGCACATGCCCTACTGTATAGAAGTGATGTGGGAGGTTTGCAGTACCTAACTTTCACTAGGCCTGACTTGGCCTTTGCTGTTAATACTCTAAGCCAGTTTATGCATTGTCCTACCAATGTGCATTGGGAAGCCCTCAAGAGGCTGCTGCGTTATGTTAAAGGCACCATTCAGTATGGCCTTCATTTTAAAGCTACAGGGTCCATAGATCTTCAAGGTTTTTCTGATGCAGACTGGGGGTGTAATCCATTTGATAGAAGGCCTGTCTCAGGTTACTGTGTGTACATTGGGTCATCTTTGGTGTCCTGGTCATCTAAGAAGCAGTCAGTGGTTGCTCGATCAAGCACTGAAAGTGAATATTGAGCTCTTGCTCACTTAGCAGCTGAAATTCTATGGCTGCAAGCCTTGCTTAAGGAGTTGCATATCAGATTGCATGTTGTTCATGTATTGCACTGTGATAATACTGGTGCTGAGTCTCTGGCCAAGAGCCCTGTGTTTCATTCCAGAACCAAACACATAGACATAGATGTTCACTTCATTCGACATCATGTTCTCGCTCAACACATTTCTGTCAGACATATTTCTTCAGCTCTACAAATTGCAGACTGCCTCACTAAACCTGTAACAGGTTCTCAGTTCAGCTTCACAAGGAGCAAACTCAATGTAGCTGCTACACCATTTCGTTTGAGGGGGGCTGTTGAAGATAAGGATAATGACACTTTATGACTAAGCTAGTAGTGACACTTGTGTAGTGTGTATAGGTGACATGTGTCTAAAGTAATCTAGCATAGATTCTAGAGTCAAGAGTTTGTTAGATTCTAATGCTATTAATGACTGTACTGAACATTATCATCATCAATTAATGAAAATCCTTTTCATCTCTTAAATCTATGTTTGTGATATCTCGTTCCTCCATATCAATGAAATATGCATCATATGTATATTTCACCTGATGTACTACCCCGACACTATCCTCTCTACTGTTCTGCATCATATATATATTGTGATATCTCGTTCCTCCGTATAAAGGTATTTACGTCTTTTATTCGGTAACGTTACACCGTAATAATTTCATTATTATGATACATAACCTCATGTTATGTATTTGTTTGTTACATTTAAACACATTATTTTATCCCCTTATATTCAAGAAAACTCTTCATTTTCTTATCCATTATTCTTATACTTAACTCACCTAATGAAAGTATTAATGGTGAGAGTTACATGTCTTAAAACTCTCTTAAGTCTTACTATTATGCATAATGAGAGTGAAATGTACTATCATTTACTATGTGATTATACCCCGTTTATATCTATTTTTACACATTTGTTATCATTTCGGGATGAAGGACGAAGTGTCCGAAAATCTTACCTTTTCGGGAGTATTTTGATTCATTCTCGGTCACCCTATTGTCCTCTAAGGGTTACGGTTGGTTTTGTTATGATATTTTGCCGGACTTAGGTGTTGGAAATGACCAGAAGACGAAATACGGGCAATGACGGAGCCAGGATTTAGATTTCGTGTGGGCTATACGACTATACTGAGTTCGTTGGGTGGACTGAATTAAATTTTTTTTTATGGATTAAACTGGACTACATATATGTTTTAGTGCAATTTATTAAACTGGACCACTGAAGTCGATCTGTCGACAATGTTAATGTTTTCAACCTCTTTTTTATCAATGGTCTGTCGACTGTGTGACTTATGTTTGAGTTATATTTTTTTCCGATTAAACAATATCAATAACTCATACGTTTATACAGCAATTAATTTGAATATTTCCAACAGGAATGGCTCCAGGAATTTTTAAATGAGGGTAAAAAATTTGTCATACCGTTTATCTTTTAAAAATGAATATGTTTATTACAAATAATTATAGGTCAATCCATAAAATATTGAGTTGATATACAAAATTAAGGGGGTCAATTTCATATACATATATGTGTATAATTAGTTTTTTAACTGTAATAATGACATAATAATTTTTTAAGATGATCAGCCGTCCCACCAAGCTATAAGGTGAAAGGGGAAATACTTGTGTGGAGAGAGATTTTGAGGTGAAGTGACGGGTGAAACGATCAGAACCACACAGTTTAAAGACAGAATGAAATTGTGTGGTGTGTATGTCTCCACACGTGTCTATACACTGTGTGGAGACACAACACAAGAACCTCCCAGGTGCGAGGGCCCTGATTTCTAACCATGTCCCACCTCATGTTGACATCCCCAATGTACCAAATAGGCATGTAACATTGTTTAGTGCATGCATGTAAGTATGGGCTATTCGACTATACTGAGTTCGTTGGGTGGACTGAATTAAATTTTTTTTTATGGATTAAACTGGACTACATATATGTTTTAGTGCAATTTATTAAACTGGACCACTGAAGTCGATCTGTCGACAATGTTAATGTTTTCAACCTCTTTTTTATCAATGGTCTGTCGACTGTGTGACTTATGTTTGAGTTATATTTTTTTCCGATTAAACAATATCAATAACTCATACGTTTATACGGCAATTAATTTGAATATTTCCAACAGGAATGGCTCCAGGAATTTTTAAATGAGGGTAAAAAATTTGTCATACCGTTTATCTTTTAAAAATGAATATGTTTATTACAAATAATTATAGGTCAATCCATAAAATATTGAGTTGATATACAATATTAAGGGGGTCAATTTCGGGCAAGGCCCATACCTAGGGTCTACCCGGGCTCCTGAGTGGAAAGACCCGGGTTCGATCCCCCTCTCCCGCAGTTTAAAAAAAAAAAATTCGTTCCTGTGCAAAAAAAAAAAAAAAAGGGTCAATTTCATATACATATATGTGTATAATTATTTTTTTTTAACCGTAATAATGACATAATAATTTTTGAAGATGATCGGCCGTCCCACCTCATGTTGACATCCCCAATGTACCAAATAGGCATGTAAGATTGTTTAGTGCATGTAAGTTAAGCTAGGCCGAAGGGTGCATATTATTTAGAGTGGATACAATTAACTAAGTGGTGTTATATGTCACAATTGATAAATGCATAAACAATATAAAAATAAAACAACAAAATTTAGATTTTAAATATGATTCTCTCCTAATCAAGGACGAAGTCAGGATTTGAATATACGGTGGATTAACTAAGTATATTGAATGTTTGAATGGGTTGGAAGGTAATGATTCAATATATTAAACTAGTTGTATAGATTTTTTTAGTGTAGTTCGAATGAGTTATTCCCCTTATGAATCTATAAGCTCCGTCCTTAATTGCTGCCGTTTGCTTCTATATTCCCCTTAAGAATCTATAAGCTTCTATATTCCCCTTATGAATACAGCCAACATGCTCCAAATCAGTGTATTAATACTTTTTACCTTTTATTTTTATTGCCATTGATTATTTGATTTTTTTTTTATTATTTGAACTTTTACAAGTTTATAAATATGTTGACTTAATCAGCACTACAACTCATATGAATCAATTTTATAACATTTTTATCTATTCAATTACTTTAATATGAGTTTAAATATAATATTTATTATAATTGAATCACATGTTAAATGGTTAATTTAATGTTTACTAACATTTGATTATAAAGTTAGTTTCTATGTGTTATTTATCAAGAAAAATTAATGTTGCTTTGGTTATTGTTTTGTCTAAGACACATACTCGTGAAAATTAGCTCGTAAATTATGGATTTTGCTGTTTTGAATTGGATTTTATTGGATCCAAAAATAAAATATTAGCTCAAACGAAAAAAAAAATTAGAGATGATGCAAAGTCACAGATTTAAAATTATCAGTGTTTGATCCGAAAGGATCATACATTGGTTAACCTTTATCGAATTTGATATTAGAAACTAAATATTTATTTGTTTCTTTTATTTCTTTTTCTATTATTTTTAGTTATTTTCTATGTTAGCAAAAGACCACACCCATGTTTTTGTTTTAATCCCAAATTTATTTTTGTGTTTATCTACTATTAAATTTTGTCATTGTGGGATAGACACTTGTCAAATTTTCATATATACTGCAGTGAACCTAGTTATCTTGCTATTATAAGTGATTACTCGATTAAGTTTTTCCACCACCATAAGGATTATGTCTACTAATATATGATAAAATTTTATAAGTGTCAATCACACAGAAACACAATTTAATATTAGTTAAACACAAAAATAAATTCGGATTAAAACATAAACAAATATATGATCTTTGATCAATATAAATAGTATTTGAAAAAAATAGAAGTGATTAGAGTTTACTTGTTTGTTTTACGAATATGGAGGAGATTTATTTTGTTTGTACGTGGTTTTTATGGGTAGTAATCAGAAAAGGAGATTTTAATAATTAAGGGGAGGATCTGTAATAATGAAATATAGAGTTAATTGTAAATAAGTTCAGTTCTCGGACTCTAATGGGAAAAAGTCTAGTATACTCTTATTTAAGTGAAAAAGTCCAATTTCATTTAAATGAAGACCATTATACCTCTATGTGTTTTCTTATTTAATTATAACTTATAATTAAATTATATTTTTTTTAAGTGTATAATTATATTATATTTAACAAAAACCCAAAATCTACAACCCTAAAATGTGCAAACTAGTGGCGGACTCCGGCGACGGCTCCGGAGGCTCCAGCGGCGGCGACGACGGCGGACGCGGTACTAATGTTGGATACTAAAGAGGTGGTGACGACGGTCACCGTGTACTAATGTTGGATACTAAAAAAGTGGTGGTTGTAACGCCCCGCTCCCGGATACCGAGTCCTTATCCGGAAACGAAACGCTCGGCACGCATAATATTAAATAAATCTAATATTACACGTAAGCCTCTACTACGTCGTATCAAATAAAGCAAAACGGAAGCAAAAGACTCGGGTAAAATTCCCCATACAACCAAGAATAGAAAGAATAACTAAAGGGTAGAAATGTAACTTATTACATCAAGAGAAATCCAAATGAAACTTAAAAGAAATATGAAATCCTCAAAACTATGAAAGACAAAGCCAACAAATTCAACTAAAGAACTTGAATCCAAAACAGTGACAAAAGAATAAGGAAAGACAATAAATAATAAACAGCTCCAACTCCGGTGTCCTCAAACGTCGTCATCGAAGTCCTCATCAAGCTCATGGTCAACCTGTTCATCTTCTCTCCCTTAAACACATACATAAACATGCATTTGAGGTAAGTACATTGTACATAGTAAGAAGTAGAAGTTACAAATTAACTAAGGCTTTTTAACAAGTTTTATGATTATGTGAATTATCCTTTTGAGACTGACTCAATCTAAGTTTCAGTTTATGTCCATCAACATGTTGTGACTATACGTTTCTAGCTTAGCTTATCTTTGTTAAATCTGCATTCAAGGACACTACGCATGGTGCTACTCACCATGAAGTATCTGGATGCAACCTATTAGTGGATCACACCAATAGCCACGGGCTAGTCCCGATAGTATACGCATTCGGTGAAGTCCCTCTACTCTTGGTGCCCTCTAATGGCCAGCAAAGTTATCCATCCACGGGTACCCTCTACTCCTGGTGCCTCTAGAAGGCCCAGCAAGTTTACTTGTTTTATCCGAAAGCCTACACATTGCGATATAAACTTGTGCCTATCCAAGAATGACACTATGTTTAGTCTTTTACTAGTCAAGTATGTAATTATCATTAGTTGTTAACTAGCCATCTAAGTGTTTTCAGGTAAGCTCCTCACAACTCAACTCTCTTTCTTAGACCTCTAGACATGGACAATGCCTAGAAATTACACAGACATTGATGAATACTAATTCATCAAAGCACAAGCCCTTTCATACCTTTCCGACGGTCCCGAACTTCAACTCCCTTTAAGAGTACGTCCGGTGCCGGAACCAAACGCATCAGAAACTCACTCGGGGCTTGTTCATGTTCATTTAATCTTATTTAAAGTCATTAACATTACTACAATTCAAGCTAAATATCACAATAACATTAGCTACAAAATCCATTGTCTACTAAATCATAATTTATATTTTCTTTTCAGAACAAGAATTAACACAACACAATAATGCCAAAGAACTATACCTTATATATTTATTAAATTAACTTCTTCTTTTTTTCTCAGAAAATAATTACAAAATTTGATTTTGAATGAAAAAGAAATAGGAAGAAGGATATAATGAAACCTTTTCTTTTTTCCAAAACCTTTGGCTGCTCTTATCTTTATATTCTGTTCTTATTTTATTTTCCTCGGCAACATATTAACATACAATATTAGAATCATCAGTTTGCCAACAAAGCAAAAGGAATCATGTCCCTCTTTTTATTTTCTTTCCCAGCGGCCGTAGTACAAATTCACCCGGCAACATAATAAAAATAAATAAAGAAATAAACAAACCTTTATCATTAGAGAAGAGCAATGTTGGGGAGATTTTGCATCATTAAAACAAAAGAAAATTTATAAAACCTATACTACCATGCAAAACTACCTCCTAACCGGCCGAATACCGGGTAGTTGCTAGTAAAGTTGGATAAATGCAATTATCGATCCTCGAGGAAAAGGGATATTGAATCTAACGTCATTAATTCCTCTTTATTAAAACACATAACTAATCCTAATCTAAAACAGAAAAATAAAGCGACAGAGGGATTGTTAATCCAAAGCCAGGAAGGATAAAAGTGATAAAAGCATAAATAAAACTACGAAAACGGTAAATCTATCTAACGAACATGATAACGATCAAGCGATCAAACATGGAGCGAACCATAATCCACCATCCCGCAACCCTTAATTTCTTCCCTAGATTATCTTATAGTGATTTAATTCAAGTTGTGGTTTCACCTATCAAGCGTATGAATTCCTACTTTGCGTAGATGAATTAAGCCTATCAATCTCTATCTTTTTCGATTACGGAGATTAACGCATCATAAAATAAACCAAGGTGCAAGATTTACTAGATCTAACAACCTGAACATCCAACCTATCAACTTTAAACTTGACATAGATCAAGCGTCTAATCTTTCCTATGGTGATCTCGCGTTTACACCGACTTTCGTCCTACGGTAGCATCAAATCATGCAATCATCTTTCGATATAAAATTGCAAGATCTGAAATAAACATAGAAAAGAAACAATTCAATTAAAACTTACAAAACATCCATCGAAAAGAATTAAAGTTGCAGCTGGAAGAGAGGAGCTTCAAGGCTCATCCATGGCTGCTCAACTTCATCATCACTCGAACAAGAAGAAAGAAAAAGCGAACTAACTACCTAATCTAACTAACCTCCGGCCGACCAAGCATGGAGCTTGGCGGCCGGGCTGCTCTCTCTCGCTTTCGAAATTTAGGGTTCAAGAGAAGCTGGGCGTATTTGATAATGATTAGGGTCGAAGAGAGCTGCTGTATTTATAGAAAATCGAGGCGGTTGCTCTGATAGAACGGTGCCGGACGCCCGTTTGAAGATCCGGACGCCCGTCCACTATTTTCAGCAACAGCATCCAAACTTGTAACGCTCATATCTCGGGCCTCGTAAGTCGGAATGGAGTGATTCAAAATCCTGTAGAATCCTCTCTTCAAGATCTAAAACTCTTATCTTGAGGTCCAGAGTCAAATCGGTAGTTATCATATCAAGAACTGCGTTGCAAGGTCGTCACTACTCGGAATCCTGATTTTCCGACATTTATCTTGCTTGATTTCTTTCCTTATATCTTTCAATCTTTCATAACTTTGATTGATCCTTTCCAAGCACGAATTTGGCTCTCTAAAATCCTCTCTTCCATCATCAATGAGTATCTACAACAATAGGAAAACATACCAAAGCGTAACGTATTTCCAAAATAACATAAAATCATCATTTAAGCACATAATTCGTTACGTTTTGCAATTAACCTCTTAAAAACATCATTTACTAAATATTTCGATATAAAGCCCTACTTCTATGAAAATAATACATATCGGGAAATTGATATAAAATATATCTATAAAAATCATACAATTTGACCCTTAACAACACCCCCACACTTAAACTTTTGCTCGTCCTCGAGTAAAACAAAACAAGAACATACCATCAAGAATCCACATAACCTGACACGAGATATAGTCAAAATCATGACAAGCTAGTATTCAGCAAATCGACCTCACTCGGTGATGTGTGTGCAGAACCTACTAAACTTCCACCGACCCTCTCTTGATATAATACATCAAGCACTAACAGTTATCCGGTCAACTAAACGAAAACTTCATTCTATCTACAGCACTTACCTAACAAAAAACTAATTACCAAGAACATAGTAACCAACTCACAATTAAACTTCTTTACTTAGTGCCAAGAAAATACCTCTCGGGTCTCTACTGGGTTTTAGATCAACTTGACTTAGAATTCCAAAAAAACTTATATTTTATATTTCCTATATCGTCGCGTCTCAAAAGTATAACACACTCCCCTACATTAGGCGATCGACTGAGATCACTCAATCCTTCTTTGTCCAAGGTAAACCACACTCCCCAATTGGGACAAGATATCAAATGGACTCGAGGTGATAGATATAAACAAAATTCCCGCAAAGAAATTTTATTCATTTATTATTTATAGATATATATATTTTTATATTTCAAACTCTTTGGAAACTCTCGGTCAAATATTATTTCTAACACATTCAAGACTCTTAAAGTTTTCAAAACACTAAGGTCTTGAGATTCTAACTGTGAGTATAGCACAAGTTCTTAACTTTCATTAATGCTAAATAAGTGTTATCTCAGATCAAGAATTAACTTTCCTTTAACTAACCGGAAACTATTCTATATTTGGCTCTTCATCTAATAGGTTCGTGAAATGAAGTTCAAGTGAGTATCGACTTACTGAACCTATTCTTAGAACATGATATGACTACTGATAACAACTAAAGGTGCCAGATTATAAAACTAGCATGTCAGTGAAATGTTACTCAAGACAAAAACAAAAATTTTTGAAAATTTAGCACTTTTTTATAGAAGTATAACAGAAATTGAGCAAACGACTCATAGATACATATAAACCATCCTCTCCCCCACACTTAGATTGCAACTTGTCCTCAAGTTGTGCAGAAATAATAAATTAGAGAACTTAGCTGATTGGATGCTTGCAATTCCAGAAAAACCCTTAGAAACCCAAAACTGCTGCATAGCTCAGTAGACTGCGGAGCATCACAGGACAACTGAATACATCATGAAAGTGCACAATAGCTATGACGAAAGTATCCTGCAGACTTGATCAGTGCAAAAAGAGTCTACGGGGAAAAGATTAGACTTATACAAATAAAGCACATAAGGAAAAGAATTTATAGAGATATTCAAATTATGCTCACATAAAGATGGACACATATACATGAAAATATCACAAACTCGTAGGCTAGGTGCAACTACATGAAAATGCAATACAATGCCAACTACATGAAAAATCCTAGAAATAAAATAAAAAAAAGAGGTAGTATTACGAGCAACCGATTAACTACACTCAAGAAAAATAAAAGAAAAATAGCAAAACAATGCAACTAGATGATATGCACTAAATGATATGCATCTAAGTGAAATGCAAAAATAAAAGAAAATAAAAGAAAGAAAACTAGCCCACTCATTTGCAACATGACATGTATATAATAAACGTCTACCAAATAATGACGAGAGTTACGATAAGCATGCATGTCTTTGTTCATTACATGCAGTGTAGACGCGCTTTAAGACTCGTCAAAGGTGATAGCATTTTGGAAAACCAACAGTTAGCTATACTAAACAGATATAACTCAGATGGAAAAGGACGTAGCATACGGAAAACCGACAGTAGCTACCCATATGAGTTACAAAAATGACAAGAAAGCACATAGGTCTCAAAGCTCAAAAGATTCATCACAGCGGTACGTAACATACGGAAACCGACATTAGCTACTAAACAACAATAAGAACAGTTATAGCGTACGAGAACCGACAGTGACTATAACTTGCATAGATGAATCATGTAAATAAAAAAATTAATCAATTATTCAACATGGATTCATAGATGGAAAGGTGTAAACATGCAAGTTCAGATCATCTACGTAAAAACAATTAGCCACAGAAGCTCAAATTAAAAACATCCAAGTCAAATAAAGCACTAAAAATCAAAGCAAGAAAAATTCAGAACCTGGACGTGCGTTTAAAATTTCACACGGGCGTTTAAAACTTATGCAGGCCGGACGGGCGTTTAGATATATGGACGCCCGTCTGGTTCTTGAAAAAGTAATGTAGCCGATCGTTTTGGAGCGGACGGCGTCCCAACAAACCAGGCACGCTCGTTTACTGCATGATAAGGGATCGGGCGGGCGTTCACTTACTCGAGCGCTCGTCCAACGATCAATTTGCATAAAAACGCAGAAACACAAAGAAACCCTAATTTCTTAAAATATCATACATCAAATATCACAGAGCGACCACATCAAATTAAAGCACGAGGGTTAGACTAGATACAAACAAACATATAGTTCACGTTTCACAAATCGAGTAAAAAACTTTTTGCACATTCTTAACCCAACGGTTATCGAAACACGGCAAAAATAAAAACTCTCGATTTGTTAAACGCTACTTTTATTAAAACGAAAAGAAAAAAAAAACGTAACAAAATCGAGAAATTAATTCAACCAAATTCAACAAAACACCGACTCCCCGGCAACGGCGCCACTTTTGTTGGGGAGATTTTGCATCATTAAAACAAAAGAAAATTTATAAAACCTATACTACCATGCAAAACTACCTCCTAACCGGCCGAATACCGGGTAGTTGCTAGTAAAGTTGGATAAGTACGGGTATCGATCCTCAGGGAAAAGGGATATTGAATCTAACATCATTAATTCCTCTTTATTAAAACACATAACTAATCCTAATCTAAAATAAAATAAAGCGACAGAGGATTGTTAATCCAAAGCCGGAAGGATAAAAGTGATAAAAGCATAAATAAAACTACGAAAACGGTAAATCTATCTAACGAACATGATAACGATCGGCGATCAAACATGGAACGAACCATAATCCACCATCCCGCAACCCTTAATTTCTTCCTGAGATTATCTTATAGTGATTTAATTCAAGTTGTGGTTTCACCTATCAAACGTATGAATTCCTACTTTCGTAGATGAATTCGCCTATCAATCTCTATCTTTCGATTTACGGAGATTAACGCATCATAAAATAAACCAAGGTGCAAGATTTACTAGATCTAACAACCTGAGACATCCAACCTATCAACTTTAAACGACATAGATCAAACGTCTAATCTTTCCTATGGTGATCTCGCGTTTACACCGACTTTCGTCCCCACGGTAGCATCAAATCATGCAATCATCTTTCGATATAAAATTGCAAGATACGAATAAACATAGAAAAGAAACAATTCGAATTAAAACTTACAAAACATCCATCGAAAAGAATTAAAGTTGCAGCTGGAAAGAGGGAGCTTCAAGGCTCATCCATGGCTGCTCAACTTCATCATCACTCGAACAAGAAGAAAGAAAAAGCGAACTAACTACCTAATCTAACTAACCTCCGGCCGACCAAGCATGGAGCTTGGCGGCCGGGCTGTCTGCTCAAATTTAGGGTTCAAGAGAAGTGGGCGTATTTGATAATGATTAGGGTCGAAGAGAGCTGCTGTATTTATAGAAAATCGAGGCGGTTGCTACGATAACGGTGCCGGACGCCCGTTTGAAGATCCGACGCCCGTCCACTATTTTCAGCAACAGCATCCAAACTTGTAACGCTCATATCTCGGGCCTCGTAAGTCGGAATGGAGTGATTAAAAATCCTGTAGAATCCTCTCTTCAAGATCTAAAACTCTTATCTTGAGGTCCAGAGTCAAATCGGTAGTTATCATATCAAGAACTGCGTTGCAAGGTCGTCACTACTCGGAATCCTGATTTTCCGACATTTATCTTGCTTGATTTCTTTCCTTATATCTTTCAATCTTTCATAACTTTGATTGATCCTTTCCAAGCACGAATTTGGCTCTCTAAAATCCTCTCTTCCATCATCAATGAGTATCTACAACAATAGGAAAACATACCAAAGCGTAACGTATTTCCAAAATAACATAAAATCATCATTTAAGCACATAATTTTATTAACTCTTCTTTATTAACTAAACCTAAACCTAATCTAGAACGGAAAGTAACTGGACAGAGGATTGTTAGTCCAAAGCCAGGAAAGATAAAAAGCAATAAAGACTAAACTACAAACGAAAACGAAAAATAACTATTAAGATGATCATGGAGAGCAAACAACGAACAAACAAAATCATCCAATCCAACAAATCCTCTATCTCTATCTAAGGTTATCTCATGATGATTAACTAAAGATGTGGTTCACCTCTCGAAGGTATGAATACTACTTCCGTAGATAATTCGTCTATCAATCTAACATCTTCCAATGTATAGAATTGACGCAAACAAACCAAGGTGCAAGATTTTAAATCTAACAACCTAGATAATTAACCTATCAACTTCCGTTATGTCAAGGTTGTAGTTGTAGTTGTTGATGTTTAAGGGTCAAATTGTATGATTTTTATAGATATATTTTATATCAATTTCCCCCGTATATGTATTATTTTCATAGAAGTAGGGCTTTATATCGAAATATTTAGTAAATGATGTTTTTAAGAGGTGAATAAGGGAGATTTATTGATACGTATATGGGGGAAATTGAGGTGAAATATATCCTTAAAACTTCCGTTATGTCAAGGCTCGGGGAGGACTTCTTCATGAAAATTGTAGATCATTGAAAGAGCTTTCCAACGCACTTTGAATTACGTCAATCGGACTTCTACAACTCAAATGGTGATCAAGTGGGTAATCAATTTCGGTAAGTGGAAAATCCCGTAAACGACTCGGGATACGACGGGCTAATCAAAAAGGCGTTTTCTGAAGAAGAGTCCTTAATGAAAGTTGTAGAGTTTTCCGAGAGCTTAATTATGACGTTCGGATCATAATTTTTGGAGGTCTACAACTCAAGATATGAATTTTAGAAGTTTGAGTCCAAAATAGACTAGCATCCAGCGTCCGTTCACCACCGCCATTCATTCAGCACCACCGACATACGCATAAGTGATTCAGCCGACTTACTCCCTTATATATACAGCTATTTCCAAACCCTAATGAATATAATTCATTCACACAAAATTTAGAGGAGCAGCCGAGTGTATCAAAAAAAAGAAGATGATTTCTTCCACCCAAATGATCATGATCAACATCATGGTTGTTGGCTAAGCACATCACAAGGGACAACGGATGAAACCGATCAACATCAACACCAACTAGAGAGATTTTTAGCCGTACTTTTAGTGAGTAAAGTTATCGTTTTCATCAATTAGAATTTGTTATTTATCGTTTACGTTTTATTTGAATCGAGAGATCGATGAAACCATCTTTTATGCTTTGAATTTATATGAAAATATTGTTCAAGTTGTGATCTTTTAATTGATGCGATTAATTATAATTCGAGAGATCGTTTATAGTTAATTGAGTAAGAGTATTAGAAATAATCTCGTGATCTTGTTTTGCATGTCGTTTTGTTTTATTTGAAAAAGAAAAAAACCCTAGAATTCGTTTAGAAATTTAATCGAATTCGTGATAGATCATTACTAAAAATCATATCTTTAACTTGCCGTCTAGTTGGGGTTGGGTTGGTTGATCGGTGGATTCCGTTGCCTTGCCGTTGTTTTAATTACTTGATAAATCGAATCATTAGTATAAATCGTTGATTGCTAAGTTAGTTGTTTTAAATTCTAGTTGATTGTTAATTTTCTGCAAATTTACTATTCATCATCGTTTTACTGTTCATCATCGTTTTTACTGTTCATCGTCTCGTTCATTAATTCATAATTAGTTTAAATCTTAGTTAATAGTCGTGACATAATCGATAAGATAATTGTTCCTTGATCCGATAAACATTCCACTCCACTTAGGACGACCCGTTAACATCCTTTACTACTGAACCTTATACTTGGGGTGTTTCGGTTATAAATTGTAAAACTTCGCTTTTACCGAACAAGTTTTTAGCGCGCGTTGCGGGGAGTCGATAACGGTTGTCGGATTCTTAAAGGTGCAATTTTTGTTTCGATACTATTATATTTTTTTTTATTTTTTTATTTTTTTGGTGATAATATAATAGTTACGTTTTTATTTTATTTTTTATTTTTAGATGTGTAGATTTTTATTTTTAGTTTATTTCATTAAGTTTGTTTAATTAAGATTTTTGCCGTAGATTTCATAATTTAACTTTTATTTTATTTAGGCTTGCCTAAGTTTTTTTTTAGATTTCATAGATTTTTTTATAGCTCTTATTTATTTTACCTTACTTATTTTTTTCTTTTCTGCTTTCTTTATTTTAATTCACCTTAGATTTTAGTTTTCATGAGTCTAAACGGGCGTCCATCCTTTCGGACGCTCGTGCTGCTCCGAAATTTCTTCTCTGCATCGTTTAAGTTGATCGACGAGCGTCTGGATTTCCAAACGCGCTCGTCTAGCCTTTAAACGCCCGTTTACCCTCCAGTTTCATCTTACAACGCTTGATTCGAATCGGCTGACGACGTCCAACTCTGAACGAGCGTTCGTGTTCTTCAATCTTCACTCTTCTCTTCTCTTTTCTCTTTCTAAACTTCTAAACCTCTAATATTCTCTAACTCGTTCTCATCAACCCTAAGGTTGATTTCATTCTGTTTTGCTCCCTGGTTTATGCAAACCAGGAGCAAGAAAGGGCGTTACTACAATCGTCTCCGAACTCGAACGAGACATTGTCAAGAGAAGACCATTCCCAAATCCACGACAACATGAGCGAACACGGTTCCAAATGATCACGAGCAGGAGGACCAAGGGAATAATAACCAAAATCCTCCTGGCATGGATCCCGCTCAATTAAACCAAATTACGATGCAAATGTTGCGAGAACCCGAAGAATAAACAAGCCTGGATGAACCAAATAGATGCATCAAACAATGAATGCTCAAAGAATAACATTTCCAGGCACCGGTTGCACATCCACCAAGACATCGAATGTTCAAAATCAACGACCAGGCGGTCAGTAGGCTGTTGTCTGTCACAAGACCCTTACGCGCCATATCTTGATCAAGACTTCTTGGAAGGGCATAGACCAATTCGGCCTCCAGAGATGGGAGGAATGCATTTTGATCTTAAGAATGGAGTTGTGGGGATGGTCCAAAATAGTTCATTCCATGGCACCGCCATGAAGACCCACATGACTTCTTGTCTACTTTTGTGCAAATCTGTGAAGCAGGTCACTACCCTGGCGTTCCTACAGAAGTTGTTAAATTGAAACTTTTCCCGTTTGCTTTGAGGGGTGAAGCAAATCGATGGTTTAAGTCCTTACCCCATCACTCTTCATAATAAGGTGATGTTAAAAGAGCCTTTGCTCAAATTGTTTCACCTGAGCGATAATGGAACGAAAAAGAGATATAGCTACCTTCGAGCAACTAGAAGGAGAGTGTGGGAAAGGCTTGGGAGAGGTTGAATCATTAATGAGAAAATGCCCTAACCATGGATACACTCGACATGAACTTCTAGAATTATTCTATCGGGTGTTACTCAACCCAATAGAGATTACTTGGATTCCACACTCATGGATCGCTTTTTAGGAGGAGGAGATGATCTTTCTCTGGGGTAGCGAAACGATAGCTAAGAATAACATGTGGGCAACTCAAAGAAGACCAGTGTTAGCGGAAGCAAAAGGAGGTCACTTCAAGTGACTCGTAGACAAAAGCGCTTGTTGCTCAAATGGAAATAATGAACAAACAACTAGCCAACATGCAAATGAAGCGACAAGAAGGGCGGCAGATGTTAATCACTCGGGCATACAGGCCGGGAATACGATGAATGAGGAAGTACAAGCCATGGAGAACCGAATCAACCTTCCGTGAGGCTTGGTCAAAATTCGGTCAATCAAGTCAAACTCAAACCCGCAACTTTTCGGGAAATCATGGAATAGTTATTATACACCGCCTGGTGCATCCAATAACCCAAGACCCCAAGGTAACTGGGCCCAAACGCAAAATCAACAGCCCACCTACGTCTCTCAGAAGAAATTCGATGAGCTAGTTGACATGGTGAAAACACTAGCCACCGGTCAAAAGACGATGGAGAGACAGATTGGTCAGATGGCTGATCAACAAGCAAGCAGACCTCAAGGAAGACTGCCGAGTTATACAGAAAAAAACCCTAAGGCAGATATCAATGCTTGCACTGCCATCACACCTCAATGGGAGTATGGAGATGAGGAGTTGAATGCAGTCACCCTCAGAAGCGGTAAGACGACTGGACCCGAAAAGATGTCGGGAAACGAGTAGCCCCTCCTGACGCCATGAGTTCAGGAGGGGGCAATCAGAAATTAAATTCCAAAGAAGGTAACAGTGAGGAAGAGCTGAGTGATGATGATTTTTCGGGGGATAGTGATGAGGATGCTGAGAAGGGAAGTCAGGTAGCTGAACCCCTGACTAAAAAGAAAACTGAGAAGTTTGTCAGATGGAAGGATAAGGAGGACGAAGCCATTAAAAGTCAACCTATGATTAATCATTCGAAAACCCTTCCTTATCCGGCAAAGAAAAGAGAGAATACCCTAAACTCTGACAAACAGTATGACGGAGTGAGGAAGATGCTTAGAGATACTATGGTGACTATGCCACTTGCTGAGGTATTAACCGAGATGCCTAAGTCTTTGTAAGTATCTTAAGGATGCTGTGGAAGTAAAAAAGCTAAAGGAAATGGCGGAGGAAGTGCTAAGAGAAGAGTGTTCAACGGTTTCACGAGCATTGCAATCAAGCGAGTGACCCGGACGACCTTCAATCTCCTGTCACGATTGAAGGCCACACGCTCCACAATGTTTTATGCGATTCGAGGGCCTCTGTTAATGTGATGCCATTGAACGTCTGCAAGAGTCTCGGCTGGACAAAAGGCTAAAGAGCGTCCGTCTCTCTTCGGGTGGACCAATCTAGCCGCTTAGCCGCCGGTTGTGTTAACAACGCCCTTATCCATGTTAAACATCTAGTTTTTCCAATCCGATAGGGTCATCTTGGATTACCCGGTCGACAAGGAGATGCCCTCGATTCTCGGGCGGCCTTTCTTAAACACTTCGCCTCCACCATTGACTTCCAACCGCCAAATCACTCACGAAAGTAGGGGACACTTCCATTACCCTCGAGCAGGAAAAAGTTCTGCGTGGAAGCTTGAGCCGGAGATCTCATTCATTGAAGCAATCTATGGGGATGAATTCGACCACGATGAAGAGCTCACGGAGATAGGAGCCCTGGATGTTATAATTCACGAGCAGCAGGGAATCATCAGTAGAGTTGTCTCAACAACTTGCGCATCACCGAGCCTATGAGTGAGCGGAAAATGCAGGATATTCCAGGGGATGGCGACAATGATTTGAAGGAGCTCAACCAGGCAGACTTTAACCTCGCAGAGGAGGAAGTTTTAATGGGTAGTTGGGACGAAATAGAATTCTCGGAAAGAAACTACTCATTGGGAGTTGGATGATTGGGAGCGGCTTTGCGAAAGAGCTTGAAGAAGAAGAACTTAAGAAGATGGTTAAGCATAAGAAAGAACAAACGGAAGGCGATGGGAGGATTCCTCTAGATGATGTCATTCAATACCTTTCGGGTCACACCTCGGAAGATGAGGTGTTTTTCACCAACCGGTCCAAGCTCACAAGGAAAAGGTGGTCCCTTAAAATCTAGTATAGAGCAACCACCTGCTGACTTAGAGTTGAAACCACTTCCGCAGCACCTAAAATACATCTTCCTTAAGGACGGTGATAAGTTGCCCTTGATCATCTCATCTAAACTCGAGCCGGAACAAGAAGCAGAATTAATTAAAGTGTTGGAGAAACATATCCTCGCGTTCGGATGGCGGTGGGGCGATATCGGAGAATCGACCCAGACGTGTGCATGCATAAGATCCGAACGGAGGAAGGAGCGAAAAAGGTCAGACAACCTCAAAGGAGGCTGAATCCGCACATGCAGGAGGTTGTCAAAAAGGAGATCATCAAATGGCTTGACATGGGGATTATCTACGCCATCGCCGATAGTGAGTGGGTCATCCTACTCAAGTTGTGCCAAAGAAGGAGGCATTCTTGTGGAGAAGAACGAAAAAGGGGAAGAAGTTGCCTTACGCCTTGTGGATCGGCTATAGAGTTTGCATTGATTATCGCAGGTTAAATGAAGTCACCGCTAAGGATCATTTCCCCCTGCCCTTCATTGACCAACTTCTAGAAAGACTGAGTGGTCATAAGTATTATTGTTTCCTTGATGGATATTCTGGTTATTTCCAGATAGCCATCGACCCTAATGACCAAGAGAAGACAACTTTTACCTGTCCATCTGGCACTTTTGCTTTTCGCAGAATGCCATTCGGCTTATGCAATGCACCCGCGACCTTTCAACGGTGCATGTTGGCCATATTTGATGGACTTGTGGAGCAATGCATGGAGGTCTTCATGGATGATTTCTCAGTCTATGGCGACAGTTTTGATGAAATTTTAAAGAATCTCGATATGGTACTCCAACGTTGCGTTGAGAAAAATCTAGTGCTTAACTGGGAGAAATGCCATTTTCTAGTAGAAGAAGGGATTGTTTTGGGACACAAGGTGTCCAGTGATGGTATTCAGGTGGATAAGGCTAAGGTAGAAGCCATCGAGAAAATGTCGTACCCGAAGACAGTTAAGGAGGTACGAGGATTCCTGGGACATGTAGGCTTCTATCGGCGTTTTATTAAAGATTTTTCGACTATAGCAAAGCCGCTATCCAACCTGCTGAAAGTGGAAGTAGAGTTCGTGTTTGATGATGCGTGTAAGGAAGCTTTCAAATGCTTAAAGGATAAGTTAACCAGTGCCCCCATTTTGATCGCGCCCGACTGGACTAAACCTTTCGAACTCATGTGCGATGCCTCTAACTACGCTATAGGCGCAGTTCTAGGGCGAAGGATTGATAAGAAGTTCAGACCAATCTACTATGCGAGCCAAACTTTGAACCCGAATTTCAGTGTAACTACACTACTACAGAGAAAGAATTCTAGCGATGCGTTTTGCTATGGATAAGTTTCGAAGTTACCTTCTTGGGTCTCGAGTTGTGGTTTGGACAGATCATGCAGCATTACGCTACCTCATGGAAAAAACAGATGCTAAACCAAGGTTACTGAGATGGATCCTGATTCTACAGGAATTTGACCTTGAAATTAAGGATAAGAAAGGTAGCGAAAATGTTGTAGCTGATCACTTATCTCGTTTAGTGAACGTGGGTGACGAAAACACTAAGGAAATAGGCATTGACTTTCCAACTGAGCAATTAATGAGGCTAGAGAATGTGAGGCCGTGGTATGCTGATTACGTCAATTACTTAGCGACTGGACATCTAGAAGAGATGACGTATCAGGAAAAGAAGAAGTTTTTCAGTGACTTGAAGTATCTCGTATGGGAGGATCCACATTTGTTTAAAGTCTGCAAAGACGGGTTGCTTAGAAGGTGTGTTCCGGATCATGAACAATTGGATATCTTGGAGCAATGTCATAGTGGTCCCGCTGGTGGGCACTACGGAGCACCTAAGACAGTCACAAAAATCCTTCAAGCTGGTTTTTACTGGCCTACTCTGTTTAAAGATGCTGAAGCCTTTTTCAAGGGCTGTGATAGATGCCAAAGAGTAGGGAGACTCAGTAATAGGATGGAGATGCCTTTGAGGCCTATCTTGGAATGTGAGGTCTTTGACGTCTGGGGCATTGATTTTATGGGACCGTTCCCATCATCATGCTCTAACAAATATATTCTCGTGCAGTGTAGACTATGTTTCCAAATGGGTAGAGGCCATAGCCACCCAAACCAATGATCACAAAGTTGTTAAGAAATTCTTGCAAAAGAATATCTTTACTAGATTTAGGTCGTCCTGAGAGCCCTTATCGGTGATGAAGGTTCGCATTTACGTAATGCACCACCGGATAAAATTCTTGAGAAGTATGGTGTCAAGCATAGAATTGGTACACCATACCACCCCAAAACCAAAGGCCAAGTCGAGGTGAGCAAATGTAAGTCTTAAACGGATTTTGGAGAAAACGGTGAATTCCAATAGATCCAATCCCAGAGTGCGAAGTTGGACGACGCACTTTGGGCTTATCGCACGCGTTCAAGACCCCTATGGGTACGCTCACCCTTCCAAATGGTTTATGGCAAGGCTTGCCATCTACCGGTCAGTGAGCACGAGCTTCATCGGGCTATTAAATTCTTAAACTTCGATAGCCAACTCGTGGGGAGAAAAGATTATTGCAACTACATGAGCTCGATGAATTCGGACTCGGGGCCTATGAGAACGCCAAGCCGAGCAAGGAAAGAACGAAGGCGCCCACGATGCTAAGATTAAAGATCGGGAATTCAAAGTGGGAGACATGGCTTTGTTTGTATAACACCAGGCTCCATCTTTTGCCGGTAAGCTTAAATCTAGATGGTCCGGCCCTTTGAGATTCTTGATGTTCATCCCGGTGGAGCCATTACGTTGAAAGAATGCGGCGATCAACCGCTCAAAGTCAATGGTCACGGATTAAGAAGTACTTTGGGCAACCTGAGGAAAGCCTGAAGTACTATACTTTCAAAAGAGAAATGAAACGGTTGAGTCGTTTATTTGTGAAGAGATTCCATCCGACTTCTTTGGAGTGGATGATGACATTATTACCCCTAACCTTGCGATCCTTCCGTCAATGCTCCCGAGCTTGTTTGCATACCTCGGCCGAATCGAGAAACAAGAACAAGAAGAAAAGAGTCGATGTTATGCGGAGAGAAAATTTCATGATCTTATCGCGCACTTGACTTGTTGTTGTGGCGAAAACCATTTCCGTTCTAGTCATTCTGAGTCTGACAGAGAAGTGGTTAGCCTTAAACCCAAGTGGCCTGATCCAGGTTGACTTGGTTTCCTCTGTCAAGCTAATGACATAAAAGAAGCGCTCCTAGGAGGCAGCCTAGTCTTTTAAGTATTTCTTTTTAGTTAAGTTTTTAGGTTATTAGGAATAAAACCTTGGTGAGTTGTGTGTTGGTTATCCTTGTCCTATTTGTGAATGCTTTATGTGCCTACATGTTTACTCATATACCCCGAGATTATATGTTATGTCGAGTGTGCGAATCTTGTTGAGCGGTTGTTGCCAGCTATTCCTTTAGTATTGTCTGTCCCTGATACGAGTGCAACGGTTTATTCATGCTACGGCCTGACCACTGCCAACCTACAGCCGCCAACCACTTCATAACCAGCTAAGTATTCTTTTCTTTTATTTGCACATTCGAGGACATAATGTGATTTAAGTGTGAAGTGCAATTGCGTGCTTTATTTCGACAATATGAGTAGATATTTGTGATCCTTGATAAATTTTAAAGATTTTAAAATTTGGGCACTTGGATAATTGTAAATCTTGAGCATGTAATTGGAACAAATGCTTGCTAGTTGTAGTTTCCGACGATGATAGTAGTATGTGACTTAGTGAGATAATTATAGCATGTCTTTACTGTTATGGAGATAGAATTCGTTTCTCACGAAAGCCTTTGACATTGAAGCAAGATTTTTGAACTATATCCTTTCATTATTTTGATGAGTTATCTTAGGAAGGTCAGTATAGTAACACCTTAGTTAGACCGTGTGCTGTGAATATCATAAAGTTTGAATGTGATAAGTAAGATGTAACTTATGTCTTTAAAAAGTGAATGAATAAATAATTAGTGAATAAATACGTTTGTCGAAAGCTGGTTAATGATTTGAGTGAGGTAGGGTATACCACGTATGTCCTATACCACTATGATGACCAAAAGCTCACGACAGGTTAGAAGAAGCTACCCTATGATTTGAGTAAGGTAGGGTGTTATCACGAAACATCCTATTCTACTATGACGGGTAAGAGCTCATTCGATGTGCGTCAAAAGAAAAAGGAAAAAAGAAAGTGGAAAAAATTAAAGACTTGGTTATCGTTACTCTTATACCTAGTATAAACCGCATGATATATCTTGTAGGGATTATCCTGTGAGTGCGTGGGAAGGCTTTGAGTGGAGCTATTCTTTGCTATATCTCTAGGATAGTCATTGAAATTTTTGAGAGGATATTTCTTTGGAAGGCTTGTTAAATTTGAAAAGGGCTTGTCACACATACACTCGAATCTATCTCTGATATAGTATTGTTTGCTATAGTTGTTGTATCTTTTGTTACGTGAGTTAGGAATCTATTTGGATTGCATATAAAGTGAGCTAGTTTTAATTGTTTTGCTCGGGACAAGCAAAAGTCTAAGTGTGGGGAGTTGTTTACGACTAATTTTATGGTTTTTATCGAGTTATTTCGTAACATTATCTCCGTGTTTTAGTGATTTTTATAGAAAATCACTCGCCAAAAGGATAAATTGAGCAAATGAGTTTTAAAGATAATAAATTGCAAAAGTGGTGATTTATGTGTTTTTATCGTTGGTTTTATGTTTATTTTGATGTTGTTACACTTTGCAATATTTTGGATATCTTGTAGATGCATATCTTCGGTCTAAAAGAGGTGTTTAGAGGGTTAGAAGAAGATGCCACAAGTTTACGAGTTCAACGGAGCAAATTTTCCTAAGTACTTAAATCGTTACAAATTTTCGACGGAGATTTGACCCAGCTTAGAGGCATTTTCAGGGAGGACTTCTTCATGAAAATTGTAGATCATTGAAAGAGCTTTCCAACGCACTTTGAATTACGTCAATCGGACTTCTACAACTCAAATGGTGATCAAGTGGGTAATCAATTTCGGTAAGTGGAAAATCCCGTAAACGACTCGGGATACGACGGGCTAATCAAAAAGGCGTTTTCTGAAGAAGAGTCCTTAATGAAAATGCCTCTAAGCTGGGTCAAATCTCCGTCGAAAATTTGTAACGATTTAAGTACTTAGGAAAATTTGCTCCGTTGAACTCGTAAACTTGTGGCATCTTCTTCTAACCCTCTAAACACCTCTTTTAGACCGAAGATATGCATCTACAAGATATCCAAAATATTGCAAAGTGTAACAACATCCAAATAAACATAAAACCAACGATAAAAACACATAAATCAGCCACTTTTGCAATTTATTATCTTTAAAACTCATTTGCTCAATTTATCCTTTTGGCGAGTGATTTTCTATAAAAATCACTAAAACACGGGAGATAATGTTACGAAATAACTCGATAAAAACCATAAAATTAGTCGTAAACAAGCAACAATTGTGAATATATAAACACTTAATTAAACATGGTTGAACACTCAACATCCGTTTAAGAACACCCCTTACAAAACGAAAAAAACACGATCTAACATTTGTAAACCATAATTAATTTGTAGGAAGATCCTCTTACCTTTTAGCAAGTTAATCCAAGCCAAAAACCCAGAAAAACTGCAGCAAATCCTGAACCCTTCCGCAGAAATCCTTGACAAAGTCCTAACTTTCTGGTATTGAATCGACGCTCTCTTCACGACGATTCCGTTGCTCTACTCTGATCTGAAAACCGTTAAGATCTACCTTAGATACCGAAAAAAATAATCTCTCAACCCTAATCGCCCTCTCTCACGCCGTTTCTCTCAACGTAGGGAAATTTTTCTGACTTCTTTTTGGTTATGGAAACTGATGGGATCTATTTTCCTTAAATCATTAATTAAATAACTAAATCCTTTAATTAGATCTTTTTAATTACCCTTAAACACATATATATTTATCCGAAAAATATATATATACACATAAAATACCTTAACCCATAAATCAAAATATTCCATTTTTCGCAAAAAGACACGTCTGCCTTTTTTCAAAAAGTCGGGATATTACAGTGGACATTTTTCCATTTTTAGTACCCCCTCCGTCCCATTTTATTTGTCCTGTTTGACTTTTCACAGAGATTTTGACTAGCGTATTTAATGCTATGAATCTCATTAAATGATCCAATATTTTTACATTTATATCATTTAAGTAATACTTTATCATATGTAAAAATATTGGATCGATTAATGAGATTCAAAGCATTAATCAAGAAAAATTAATGTTGATTATAAAGTTAGTTTCTATGTGTTATTTATCAAGAAAAATTAATGTTGCTTTGGATATTGTTTTGTCTAAGACACATACTCGCTCGTTTAAATTAGCTCGTAAATTATGGATTTTGCTGTTTTTAATTGGATTTTATTGGATCCAAGCATAATATATTAGCTCAAACAAAAAAAATTAGAGGTGATGCAAAGTCACAGATTTAAAATTATCAGTGTTTGATCCGAAAGGATCGATCATACATTGGTTAACCTTGATCGAATTTGATATTAAAAACTAAATATTTATTTGTTTCTTTTTCTATTATTTTTAGTTATTTTCTATGTTAGTAAAAGACCACACCCATGTTTTTGTTTTAATCCCAAATTTATTTTTGTGTTTATCTACTATTAAATTCTGTCATTGTGGGATAGACACTTGTCAAATTAAATATAGAGTTAATTGTAAATAAGTTCAGTTCTCGGACTCTAATGGGAAAAAGTCTAATATACTCTTATTTAATTGAAAAATTCCAATTTCATTTAAATGAAGACCATTATACCTCTATGTGTTTTCTTATTTAATTATAACTTATAATTAAATTATATTTTTTTTGAGTGTATAATTAAATTGTGTTTAACAAAAACCCAAAATCTACAACCCTAAAATGTGCAAACTAGTGGCGGACTCCGGCGACGGCGACGACGGCGGACGCGGTACTAATGTTGGATACTAAAGAGGTGGTGACGACGGTCACCGTGTACTAATGTTGGATACTAAAAAAGTGGTGGTTGTAACGCCCCGCTCCCGGATACCGAGTCCTTATCCGGAAACGAAACGCTCGGCACGCATAATATTAAATAAATCTAATATTATACGTAAGCCTCTACTACGTCGTATCAAATAAAGCAAAACGGAAGCAAAAGACTCGGGTAAAATTCTCCATACAACCAAGAATAGAAAGAATAACTAAAGGGTAGAAATGTAACTTATTACATCAAGAGAAATCCAAATGAAACTTAAAAGAAATATGAAATCCTCAAAACTATGAAAGACAAAGCCAACAAATTCAACTAAAGAACTTGAATCCAAAACAGTGACAAAAGAATAAGGAAAGACAATAAATAATAAACAGCTCCAACTCCGGCGTCCTCAAACGTCGTCATCGAAGTCCTCATCAAGCTCACGGTCAACCTGTTCATCTTCTCTCCCCTAAACACATAAATAAACATGCATTTGAGGTAAGTACATTGTACATAGTACGAATTAGAAGCTACAAATTAACGAAGGCTCTTTAACAAGTTTTATGCTTATATGAATTATCTTTTTGAGACTGCCTCAATCTAAGTTTCAGTTCATGTCCATCAACATGTTGTGACTATACCTTTCTAGCTTAGCTTATCTTTGTTACATCTGCATTCAAGGGCACTACGTATGATGCTACTCACCACGAAGTATCTGGGTGCAACCTATTAGTGGATCACACCAATAGCCACGGGCTAGTCCCGATAGTATACGCGTTCGTCGAAGTCCCTCTACTCCTGGTGCCCTCAAATGGCCAGCAAAGTTATCCATCCACGGGTACCCTCTACTCCTGGTGCCTCTAGAAGGGCCAGCAAGTTTACTCGTTTTATCCGAAAGCCTACACATTGCGATATAAACTTGTTCCTATCCAAGAATGACACTACGTTTAGTCTTTTAATTACTAGTCAAGTATGTAATTATCATTAGTTGTTAACTAGCCATCTAAGTGTTTTCTGGTAAGCTCCCTCACAACTCAACTCTCTTTCCTTGACCTCTAGACATGGACAAGGCCTAGCAATCACACAGACATTGATGAATACTAATTCATCAAAGCACAAGCCCTTTCATTCCGACGGTCCCGAACTTCAACTCCCTTTAAGAGTACGTCCGGTGCCGGAACCAAACGCATCAGAAACTCACTCGGGGCTTGTTCATGTTCATTTAATCTTATTTAAAGTCATTAACATTACTACAATTCAAGCTAAACATCACAATAACATTAGCTACAAAATCCATTGTCTACTAAATAATAATTTATATTTTCTTTTCGAACAAAAATTAACACAACACAATAATGCCAAAAACTATACCTTATATATTTATTAACTTATCTTCTTCTTTTTTTCTCAGAAAATAATTACAAAATTTGATTTTGAAAGAAAAAGAAATAGGAAGAAGGATATAATGAAACCTTTTCTTTTTTCCAAAACCTTTGGCTGCTCTTATCTTTATATTCTGTTCTTATTTTATTTTCCTCGGCAACATATTAACATACAATATTAGAATCATCAGTTTGCCAACAAAGCAAAATGAATCATGTCCCTCTTTTTATTTTCTTTCCCAGCGGCAGTAGTACAAATTCACCCGGCAACATAATAAAAATAAATAACGAAATAAACAAACCTTTATCATTAGAGAAGAGCAACAATAGTGAATATATAAACACTTAATTAAACACGGTTGAACACTCAACGTCCGTTTAAGAACACCCCTTTATAAAACGAAAAAAACACGATCTAACCTTTGTAACCATAATTAATTTGTAGGAAGTCTTACCTTTTAGCAAGTTAATCCAAGCCAAAAACCCAGAAAAACTGCAGCAAATCCTGAACCCTTCCGCAGAAATCCTTGACAAAGTCCTAACTTTCTGGTATTGAATCGACGCACTCTTCACGACGATTCCGTTGCTCTACTCTGATTTGAAACCGTTAAGATCCGCCTTAGATACTGAAAGAAATAATCTCTCAGCCCTAATCGCCCTCTCTCACGCCGTTTCTCTCAACGTAGGGAAATTTTTCAGACTTCTTTTTGGTTATGGAAACTGATGGGATCTATTTTCCTTAAATCATTAATTAAATAACTAAATCCTTTAATTAGATCCTTTTAATTACCCTTAAACACATATATATTTATCCGAAAAATATATATATATACATAAAATAGCTTAACCCGTAAATCAAAATATTCCATTTTTCGCAAAAAGACAAGTCTGCCTTTTTTCAAAAAGTCGGGATATTACAGTGGCGGCGCCACCGTGTACTAATGATGGGATACTAAAGATGTGGTGGTGACGACCACCGTGTACTACTATTGGATACTAAAGAGGTGGTGGCGGCGGCCACCGTGTACTAATGATAGATATTAAAGATGTGGTGGCGACGGCCACCGTGTTTTTAATTAATTTATATTTTTTATTAATAAATAATTAATATGTGCTGATTTTTTAATTATTTAATCTCTATTATCATTAAGGGTATACTATTAAAATTTTTGGACTTTTTCACTTAGTACTACCAAGTATACTGGACATTTTTCCATTTTTAGTACTCCCTCCGTCCCATTTTATTTGTCCTGTTTGACTTTTCAAAGAGATTTTGACTAACGTATTTAATGTTTTGAATCTCATTAAATGATCCAATATTTTTACATTTATATCATTTAAGTAATACTATATCATATGTAAAAATATTGGATCGATTAATGAGATTCAAAGCATTAAATACGTTAGTCAAAATCTTTTTGAAAAGTCAAACAGGACAAATAAAATGGGACGGATCGAGGGAGTAGTATAATAGGACTTTTAAAGCATTCACCCTAGATATAGTTACAGAAAAAAAAAGCAAGGGGATATATGTTAAATTATTGGGGTGCCCCTTTAATCAGCTCATAAAATTTGATTAATTTTCCATGTATTCTAGATCACATGTCATTAACTGCTCTTTAATCCTTTATGTGCTACTTATTCCCTGTTTTAGAAAGGTTCCAGTTATATAACTTTTTAATTTTTTGTATGGTTAATTGTAAAAGAAAAAAATGGAAAAAAAAAGTCTAGAGACTTCTTATTTAGGTGAAAAAGTCCAAAATAATTTTAACTGAACATCTTTACCCATAATACACAACTATAAGAAAAACCAAATATAAAATCCTTTAAAAAAAGCATAATTAATCAGTATGTGTTGGAGTTTGACCTACGTCCACACAACTCTGTCCCTATGAATATTGCTACGAACAAATTTTTTAAGTGGATGTCATTTTTACCCATTTTTGTGTCCTTTAATCCATTTCTCTTAAAATAATTGTAATTCAACCGGCCTTAAACTGAGAAAATAAACCGGCCTTAAACTAAAAAAAAATAAAAAAAATTAGTGATAATAGCGACATACATTGACTCTTATATATTTATGGCACCATCGATCCGAACTATTATTACAAGCAATATATAGTTAATATTAAAAAATATATTGAAACATTCAGTTCATCCTCATGGCTGAACACTTAATGCTGAGAAAACTTGTGGTTTTGATGGTTGTAGTTTTGTGCTATTCTTCAAAGAGCATTGCTATGGCGAACCCCAACGTTGCACTGGCGGCATCAGATGGCGACTCATGCACCTGTCAAACTCCACAAGACTATATTGACGGTCACTGCTGCAAGTGTGACTGCGACTGTATTCCTATATTTGGTTGCCATTTTTGCGACTATAATGCGACTGAGCCTCTGTATGTAAAACTTGAAAACTACTCGTCCAGTGCGCTGGTTCTGGTGCGCCCAAGATCGGGCTCCAAAGTGCCGCAAAGACCGAAGTCCAGTGCGCCCGCACTAACTCTCTAAATGTGAAATTCAGTTTCCACGGTCACGGTCCCGCGACTAGGCTTGGTGCGCCCGCACCAAGCGCGGACACTCCCCAAAAACTTAGTTTTTGAACCCTAATCGATCCCTAACCGTCCCCAAACTTATTCAACATCAATATACTCAGAAAAATAGCAGAAAAACTTGACTTTTACAGGGCCATAACATCCTATGATTCGTAACAACTCGTAGCATGAATTCTAACCATCAAACGTCAACAAAATCATAACCTAAATCCTATAAACCGTAATTAACGTGTAGGAAGACCTTCTTACCTTCTAGCAAGCTATACCAAATCCAAAACTCAGAAAAACTGCAGCAAACGAACACCCTCTTGCAGAGAAACCTACATGATCTGTCCAATTCCTCATTAAAATCGATCACAAGCTTCGATTAACACAAAGCTACGAAAGATATGAGTTTTGATCCCCAAAACTCATCCAAAACAGCAGCTAGGTCGAGTTCACATACTGATGAGAGTCAACTTCACTATCCTTCGGTGCATGTTTTAACCTCCATTTATGACACTTTTGACCTGTGTTAAGGGTGAATTTATACGTTTTATAACGTTGTATTTTATGATGTTCTCCTCCATAATTCATATGATTTGCATAGGAAATGTGGTTTTAAATGATTTATTAAGCAAGTGAGATTTTAATTAGTTTATTCGCAAAATGAGGTTGTGTATGTGTTTTAATTATGGTTTTATGAGTATTTGGATTGTGTTACGTTTTGCGATGTCTTAATGTGATGTAGATACATGTTGGAGGCTAAATTGATGATCAAATGTTGATATAATTCGAGCTGAATCAAGATAGAGATGAGAAAAGAAGGATAAATATGGAAGAAGGAAGAGATAATGATCAAGAAATCGAGTTCCAGCATAGATGGACGTTCGTCCAGGTCCCGTCCAGAGTGGACGGGCGTTTGATAAAGCAGACGGGCGTCCAGGAAAGAATTTTGATACAGAGAGTTTGGACGCTGGATGAACGAGCGTCTGACTTGGCGTTCAAGCACTATGGACGGGCGTCCAAGATTGTGGACGGGCGTCCAAGCACCGCCTTAGCCTAAACCGACCTAAAAACCTATAAATAGGCGCGATTTCTCAAACCCTAAGGACACAATTCGAACCCTAATTTCATAGGGGCGGCTCAGGCTGCGTTTTTACTCTATTTTCTTCCAGTTTATGCAATTTAATTCCTAGATTAGATTAGATAGATTCATGTCTTTTATTTCATCAATTCAAGTTGCAACAAGGATGCTAAGAGGCTAAAACCCTCTTGAACAAGCGTTGTGAAGCCTTCCTTCAACAATTCGATTTTGATTCGTGATTAATCATGAGTATCTATTTCAAGTTCGCTTCTTTTATCATGTTTTGTATGTTTTTGCATGTTTAATCGAAAGATGCTTGCTTTGATGATTGTTTATTTGATGAAAATCATGTTAACGATAGATCACCGTGATAAAAGAATAGATCTTCGATCTAACTAAAACGAGAGTTATTAGATTGATTTTCTAGATTAGAAATTGAAAGATTTCACGCCTAGGTTAGAAAGACGTAATCTTTAACATCGAAAGATAAAAGATTAGAAAACGAACTCGCTCTACGAGTAGGAGAGTTTATGCCTTCGATTAGGTGAATCACGACTTGAGTAGAGATCACGAATTAATCCGAATTAGAATTGAATGTTGATAGGATAGGTGGATCGATTGCTTGTTCGTTCGTTATAATTTGATTTTTAATCCTTTGAACTTGAATTTCTTAGTTAGTTTATCGTTTTATTGCATCGTTAGTGTAGTTAGATTAATCGGTTCGCAACCAATCTTCCCTAGCTTTGGATTATATTCCTCTGTCTAGTTTAATCGTTTTATTAAGTTTATTTTCTGTTTGTTTTTAACCACTGTTTAGTGTAGTTTCGTGACATAGGTTAGTTTAAACAAAAACTAGGATCCACAACAGTCTAGTTCCCCGTAGGATCGACCCGGCATTAACCTCTCATACTCACGATCCTTGCACTTGAGGTTAACCGTTTATTACTTGTTGTTTTGTATTGATAAAATCCGGGACAAGTTTTTGGCGCCGTTGCCGGGGAACCGGACGGTTGCCTAGTTTTTGTTTTTGTTTTTTAGTTTGTTTTCAATTCTTGTTTTTAGGTTAGATCTTTTCAGTTCCTGTTTGTAGTTAGTAGTTTAGTCGTTTTTGTTCGTTTATCTGTCGTTTTATTTGTGTTTCTGTGAGTAGTTAATATAAAAATTTTTGCTCTAGTCTATACTCTGTTTTCTGTTTGTCACTCTCTGTTTTCTCAACGTTTCTGCCCAGATTGGACGAGCGTCCGTTTTACCAGACGCCCGTCCAGTTCTTGCTCTAGTCGGACGAGCGTTTAGTTTCTCGGGCGCCCGTCACTCAAAATTCTTCAATCTCATCAAATTTCTCGACACGATGACGGCGCGCTCATACCTCTGGACGCCCGTCCAAAGGAATTCTGAAAAAGCGGACGAGCGTTCATATTTTGAACGCCCGTCCATTCGAATCGTCGATTTAACGTCCATTAAAATTGGGCGCCCGTGCCTGTCCCCGCCTCGCCATCGATTTTATTTTTATTTCAATTAGGTTTTCTTTTTCTTTTAAGTAGGTAAGTGTCGTAGGTAGGTTTCTTAGGTTGAATCATCTGACTCCACATCTTTCGCAATCAAATTTTTGGATAAAAGGGTCCGTTTTAGCACTTGATAGTATTTTGGCCATAACTTTCGGCTCGAGTGTCCGTTTGGCGCGCAGGACCCCAATCCGGAGGCCGTCCGACACTTTTTTCGAGGTCAAAATCCACTGTTTTCCCTTCCATTTTGGGCTCAGAAGATTTCAACACGTTTTTTTTCCCCCTTTTTTAGTGTTTTCTGTTTTTCTGTTTTAAATTTTTTGTAGTTTAGGTTTCTGATCAAGAGTTTGATCAATCTTTAAGAAGGGAAATCGAAGAAACTGTAATTATGGCTGCTGAAGATTGACGTACATTGGCGGACTACGCCATGCACAGTGCGATGAATCATCAACCCGCTATCGTCTTACCACCATTACGGCACGAGACCTTCGAACTCAAACCCGGTCTCATTCGGATGATGCAAAGATGCATCAATGTTTCACGGGTCCCTTTCGAAAATCCTCACACACACGCATACACATTTACGGAGATATGTGGTACGACACGCATTCAAGGTGTGAGTGAGGATGCGATTAAACTTACACTGTTTCCGTTCTCTTTGAAGGGAGAAGCTAAGAGTGGTATAGCTCTCTCCTCTGCGAATCCATTACCACTTGGGCTGCATTGGAAAAAGAATTTTTAAGCCAATAATTTCCACCGCCAAGACAAATTCCCGAGTGTTTAAGGGAAATATACAATTTTATCAAACGGAAATGTAATCATTCTTTGAGGCATGGAAGAGATTTAAGGCTCTTCTTCGTAAATGCCCCCACACCATGGGTTAGACTTGCAGAGGCAAGTCAATACTTTTTTCAGTGGGTTGACCGAGCTCACCAAGGGCATGGTCAATAGTTCATCAGTGGGAATTCTGAGGAAAACGCCTCAGAGAGGGTGGGCATTGTTCAAGACATTGCCAAATATAATTATGCCCCTCCTTTCAAGTTTATTCAGCACCACCTCCTCCTCCTCAGGATCGAGGAGGTGAAAATGCAAATGAAATCGCCATGTGAAACAAAGGCTACTCTCACGACATCTCCAAATCCGAGTTATCGGACTCTTTCATTATTACTCTGAACTCTCAAGTTACATGCTCGCGAAAATTATTCTCGATCGGCCATATGGTTGGCGGTGTCAATTCATCTCCCTGTTTCTTATCAAGTCAATCTTTGTCGAGAATCATGGATGCGATATAATCAAGTCGCATGCCAAGTATGTGACGATATAGGGCACACCTTTGCTCGTTTACGTCCTATGATTGGATAGAACGCAGAGATCAATGCCTTCAATGGCCAGCCGAATCAGAGGTTTGAAATCAATTCTCTGGCCAGGGCAATTTTCAAAATCAGGGTTTCCGTCAAAGCTTCAATCAAAACTCGAATCTCAATCGAAACCCTAATTTTAATCAGAACCAGAGCTTGAATTCCTCCAATCTAAATCAAGGGTTAAATCAAAGTTGGCCTAACAATCCTGCATTTCAAAGTCGGTCTAGCCAACCTTTCTCTCAAAACATTCGAAACTCTCAAGGCCCTCTCGTCGATGATCTTGAAGCTAGATTGGACTCCTATCGAAAGGAGTCAAGGAGCGAACAATAACTTCCAGAGGGAGCGAATAATAATATCCAAATGTTGATGAGCACAATCAAGAACCTTGAGAAGCGAGATGGTGACCAAAGAAGCTTACAGACCATCGTAGCGCGGTTGCCCGATTTTATGGAGAAAAATCCGAAGGGTGGCCTAATAGCCCAAATCGATTTCAATTGTGGCCAAAGCAATCGACCTAGTTCCTTCGACTCCTAATGGCATACCAGAGGCCGGTGCAATGCATCTTAAGCGGTACTCAATCGAGTGGTCCTCTCACCGGGAAACCACTAGCCCCTCTGCCGGTGATAAGGCGGGAGGAAGTTGAGCATCCACATTCCCCGTTACGCAGAAAAAAGACTCAGGTGGCTGATCCCCTGAGAGGTGAAGAAGTTGTAAGTCCTCAGGTGGCTGTTCCCCTGAGGAATGAAGAATCAAGTGAGAGTCAGGAGGGTGATCCCCTGACTAATAAAAAGTCTGAAAAAGTTGTAAAGTGGAAGGACATGGAAGACAAAGCTGTCAGTGCTTCCTCAAAGAAAGTATTTTCTGAGAGTGAGTTGAAGAAGCTTCCATTTCCACCTAGGAAAAGCAACATCCCCTTGAGTGAAGATAAGAAATATGAAAAGGTGCTTAACCTTTTGAAAAATACTCAGGTAAATCTGCCATTATCCGAGGTCTTGGTCGAGATGCCTAAGTATACAAAATTCATCAAGGATGTTGTATCTTCGAAAAAGAAGTTAGCAGGCATGGAAAGGCAAATTGGTGAGGATTGTTCCTTGATAAATTGTGAAGACTTACCAACAAAACGAGGTGACCCTGGAAAGTTCATGCTTACAGTGTTAATGGGAGGCCTAGTCTTCCCTAATTCTTTGTGCGATCTAGGTGCCTCTATAAGCCTTATGCCCATGTCTGTGTGCAAACAAATCGATCTCAAAAAACCTTCTAGAACCCACAACTATGAGCTTACAATTGTTGATCGATCTTCTAAGAAAGCTTGAGGATCCTCGAGGGCGTTCGGTTCGATTGATAGATTTACCTTTCCAATGATTGGTACGTCTTAGATATGGAGAAAGATGAAAACGTTCCCGATTCTTGGAAGACCTTTCCTATCTACAGCCAGAGCCCTCATCGATTGTGATGGTGGGAAAGTAACTATCCGAGTTGGTGACCAAGAGGTGAGCTATAGTGTTTCTAAATCTATTCAAGTACCCTCCGGTTCTCCAACCGGTCGTTCCATTGAGAGACGTCGATGACTTCGATGACTTCATGGATAAGCAAGTCTTGGCTGTAGAAGCAGAATATGAGCGATTGATCGATAATCTAAACAATCATGGTGTGGTCAACCTAGATCAAGTAGCAGCTGATTTTGAGGATGGGCTAAGAGAAGAAGCTTTGGCAGTAGGGCCACTAAGTAAACTCAACGATGTTGAGTTAAGGAGTGGAGATCTTAAATCAAGCCTAGAGGAACCCCCTGTAGACTTGGTTCTGAAGCCGTTGCCTAAACATCTTAAGTATGTATTTCTGAGAGAAGGTGACAAGCTTCCTTTGATCATCTCTGCCAAGCTATCTCGAATAGAAGAGCTTAAACTGTTAAACGTCTTGCGCAAAAATGAGAAAGCCTTCGATGGCGGTGGGAGATATCCGAGGATATCTCCCGACATCTATGCACAAGATCAAGACGAGGAGGGTGCAAAGCGAGTTAGACGACCTCGAGAGCTCAACCTCACATGCAAGAGGTAGTCAAGAAGGAAATTATAAAGCTTATTGATATGAGTATCATATACGCCATTGCAGACAGTGAATGGGTATCCCCAACTCAGGTAGTTCCCAAGAAAGGTGGAATTACTATTGAGAAGAATGAGAAGGGAGAAGAGATAGCGTTGAGGCTCGTTCTTTGGATACAGAGTATGTATCGATTATCGAAATCTCAATGAGGTCACACCGAAAGATCATTTCCCTTCCATTCATTGACCGGATGCTTGAGCGCGTCTGGCGGGCACGCATTCTATCGCTTCTGGATGGATATTCGGGATACTTCCAGATACCCATCGACCCTGTTGACCAAGAGAAGACCACTTTCACTTGCCCTTATGGGACATTCGCCACTGAGGGATGCCATTTGTCTCTCAGAATGCCCCAGCCACCTTTCAAAGGTGTATGATGGCAATCTTTGACGGGCTAGTTGAAAAGTGCATGGAGATTTTTATGGATGATTTCTCGGTCTTTGGTCAATCCTTCGATGATTGCCTTGATAATCTTGATCAGGTGTTGTCTAGATGTGTGGAAAAGGACTTAGTGCTTAATTGGGAAAAATGCCATTTCATGGTAGATGAAGGCATAGTCCTTGGCCACAAAGTGTCAGCCAAAGGTATAGAAGTAGATAGGGCCAAGGTTGAAGCTATTGAGAAGATGAGTTATCCTAAGAATGTTCGGGAAGTCCGAGGGTTCCTCGGACATGTCGGTTTCTATAGGAGGTTCATCCAGGACTTTTCAAAGATTGCCAAGCCCCTGTCTACTTTACTCAAAGAAGACGTTACTTTTGATTTTGATGAGAATTGCAAGCGCGCGTTTGAGGAGCTTAAGAGTAAGCTGATCTCTGCTCCAATTCTTATATCGCCTGACTGGAACCTACCCTTTGAGCTCATGTGCGATGCATCCAACTATGCAGTTGGTGCAGTGTTAGGGAAAAGAATCAAAGGGAAGTTTCAGCCAATCTATTATGCCAGTCACACACTGAGCCCCGCGCAAGTTAACTACACTACAACCGAAAAAGAGTTGTTGGCTGTGGTGTTCGCCATGGACAAATTCCGTAGTTACTTGTTGGGAGCCGTAGTCACTGTTTGGACTGACCACGCGGCTTTGCGATATCTCATGACCAAAAAGGAAGCTAAACCGCGCCTCCTACGTTGGATACTGATCCTACAAGAGTTTGATGTGCACATCAAAGACAAAAAGGGCAGTGAGAACGTAGTGGCTGATCATGTGTCTAGAATGTTGAGTGAGGAAAATACTGAACCTGATGATATAGATCTTTACTTTCCTCTCGAAAATGTCATGCTTATCGATGGTTGTGCTCCAAATGTTCCATGGTATTCTTCCATCGTAAACTACCTTCATGCCAAATACCTTGATCCTGAAATGTCTTATCAGGAGAAGAAGAAGTTCTTCTCTGATATGAAATATTTTGTTTGGGATGAACCTTACCTCTTCAAGATCTGCAAAGATGGTTTGCTGAGGAGGTGTGTTCCTGAATCTGAGCAACGCGATATAATCGAGCAATGCCATAGTGGACCCACAGGTGGTCACTTTGGTCCTTGGAAAACGGTTGCGAAGATCTTCCAGTCCGGTTTCTATTGGCCCACGATCTTTAAGGATACGGAAGCTTTCTGTAAAGCTTGCGATAGGTGCCAAAGAACCGGAGCTTTGACAAGGCGGTTTGACATGCCATTGAAACCCATTCTTGAATGCGAAGTTTTTGATGTATGGGGGATTGACTTTATGGGTCCATTCCCATCTTCCTGTGGGAACAAATACATCTTAGTTTGCGTTGACTATGTTTCGAAATGGGTGGAGGCAATAGCCACTCCTCGCAATGATCATAAAACGGTCATGAATTTTCTAAAGAAGAATATCTTTGTGAGGTTTGGATGTCCACGTGCCTTGATTAGTGATGAAGGGACACACTTTTGCAACCGACCCTTGGAAAAAGTCCTCGAGAAGTATGGTGTTCGTCACAAAACTGGTACACCATATCATCCGATGACTAGTGGTCAGGTTGAGCGTAGCAACCAGAGCTTGAAGAAGATCCTGGAAAAGACGGTGAATAGTCATAAAAAAGACTGGAGTCTAAAGTTGGACGATGTACTATGGGCATATAGGACTGCCTACAAGACCCCCATGGGTACGTCACCCTACCAAATGGTTTATGGTAAATCGTGCCACCTGCCAGTTGAGTTAGAGCACAGGGCGTATTGGGCTACCAAGTTTTTGAACTTCGACTCCCGATCCTGTGGCGAACACCGGCTGCAGCAGTTGCATGAGCTTGATGAATTTAGACTCCAGGCTTACGAGAGTGCCAGGATTAGTAAGGAAAATATGAAACTCCTCCACGACGCGAAAATTAAGAAGTGAGAATTTAAAGTCGGAGAGCAAGTGTTACTCTACAATTCCAGGTTGCATTTGTTTCCTGGCAAGTTGAGGACACGTTGGTCCGGTCCTTTCGAGATTCTCCAAATCATTCCCGGAGGCGTTAGAGAGCTGCGGTTATGGTGATCAACCGTTCGAGTGAATGGTCGAGATGCAAGCATTACATTGGTGAACCCAAGGTAAAGCCTTTGACTGCTTCGATTTCGATATCCTCGGTGTAGCACCCTAAAGTCGATGAGTTTGACGAGTTCTCGCCCGACTTATTTTCCTCGAGGATGACGGTTGTGGTAAATCAGAAGAAGTTCTAGCAGGTAGTTGGGATATGGAAGAGTTTTTCAAAGAGCAACAACTCAAGAGGAAGCTGGCAAAGAAGAAATCGACCATGGGGAAGTTCAAGCGTGTTTGGAGAGCTATTAAAGAATTAACCCCTTGTGTTCGCTGCTGTTTCTGCAGCCACACTCATCGATGAGAGCTTACGAGGTAGTAGTGGTGGCGAAAAAAGTTAAATGGCCTGATCCAGGCTGAGCTTTCAATGCGTCGGGCTGACGACGTTAAATAAAGCGCTTGGTGGGAGGCAACCCACTATTTTCTTTCGTTTTTGTTTTCTTTTGTGTATTTCTTAGTTTTCCTTTTCGAGCTACTGTCGGTTTCTCGTCGGCTCGGTTTTTATCCTTTCTAGTTTTTTGTATTTGAAGTTTTTCTGTTTTAATAAGGGGTTGAATTAATGTTTTGAATGGAGTTTGTTGAGAAACTGTTGTGGATGTTTTTCAATCTCGATTTCTCTTTCTTTTTCACTTTTGTACGATATGATATAATCCCTTGTTTCCCTCGAGGTATTTCTTTGTTTCTCATGAGTACAGGGTATTTGCATTAGCCTTTGTGAGTTTTAGATGATAGCAGTTTTCCGGTAGATGGTCCACACGATCATCGATATCTTCGAGCATTTCGGATCGAACGCGTCCGTTCTGCATTGTTCCTTTCGCATACAATCAGCTAAGTGTTCTTTTTCTTTTATTCTGCACAACATGGGGAGATGTTGTAATTTAAGTGTGGGGGAGGGGAATGTTCGATATGTATCTACACATTTGCTTAATTAGTAATGATTCTATGCAAAATAATGCGAAATGAGCTAAAATGCGAAATGAGCTGAAATTTTCAAAAATTTTCGACACTTTTGTTTTTGTTTTGTCCCGAGTAGGCAATTCGATTCAATGTTCGTTATTTTTATAGTCACTTAAGCTATACATCATATGTTTGATAAGTTAGTGGTTTCACCTACTTTATTTTTCACGAGCCATAGTGAATGATGAGCTAATTTATAAAGTTATACCCCGTTTTGGATTAGTAATTTTTGATTTTCTTATAAGTCATGTGCTTAGTGCTACGTATATATCGTGAGATTTATGGTAGTTTGTATTTAGATCCAAAGTATGAGATACTGTGAATATCTAGAAGTTTGAATGTGATAAGTAACACGGGGCTAATGTCAATTAAAAAGATAAGTTAATAGTTGATTAATAAGGGTGTGTCGGAAGCTAGTCGATGATTTGAGTGAGGTAGGGTGTACCACGTATGTCCTATACCACTATAATGACTAAAAGCTCACGACAGTTAGGAAAAGCTGCCTTATGATTGGAGTAAGGTAGGGGATTATCTCGAAATGTCCTATTCTGCTATGAGGGCAATAGCTCATTCTAATGTGTGTTCAAAGTGAAATAGTTAAATCAACTAAGAATTGATGTGAAATGAATATAAGACTAAGTTATCGTTAATCTTATCCCCAGTATAAACTGATAGATATGCTGTAGGGATTATCCTCTGAGTATTTCAGAAAGGCCCTAGATATATTCGATCATTCTTTTCGGGATATTTCACGTTTGTAGGGTGCACCTTATGTGTGTCATTTATTACTATTCCACGAGGGGGTGTTAGCTAGTTTTACTTTGAGTTCCTCAAGTTTGGGTTTAGTGGAAATTTTCTATGGCTTTGCACACACACGGTGGTGAACTTCTGATTTATTGAATCTATGGTGTATGTGTTGAAATGTCTATAATCTTTCCGAGCCTTTATCTTGTTTTGTTTTGCTCGGGACGAGCAAAGTTTAAGTGTGGGGGAGTTGTTAAGGGTGAATTTATACGTTTTATAACGTTGTATTTTATGATGTTCTCCTCCATAATTCATATGATTTGCATAGGAAATGTGGTTTTAAATGATTTATTAAGCAAGTGAGATTTTAATTAGTTTATTCGCAAAATGAGGTTGTGTATGTGTTTTAATTATGGTTTTATGAGTATTTGGATTGTGTTACGTTTTGCGATGTCTTAATGTGATGTAGATACATGTTGGAGGCTAAATTGATGATCAAATGTTGATATAATTCAAGCTGAATCAAGATAGAGATGAGAAAAGAAGGATAAAGATGGAAGAAGGAAGAGATAATGATCAAGAAATAGAGTTCCAGCATAGATGGACGTTCGTCCAGGTCCCGTCCAGAGTGGACGGGCGTTTGATAAAGCAGACGGGCGTCCAGGAAAGAATTTTGATACAGAGAGTTTGGACGCTGGATGAACGAGCGTCTGACTTGGCGTTCAAGCACTATGGACGGGCGTCCAAGATAGTGGACGGGCGTCCAAGCACCGCCTTAGCCTAAACCGACCTAAAAACCTATAAATAGGCACGATTTCTCAAACCCTAAGGACACAATTCGAACCCTAATTTCATAGGGGCGGCTCAGGCTGCGTTTTTACTCTATTTTCTTCCAGTTTATGCAATTTAATTCCTAGATTAGATTAGATAGATTCATGTCTTTTATTTCATCAATTCAAGTTGCAACAAGGATGCTAAGAGGCTAAAACCCTCTTGAACAAGCGTTGTGAAGCCTTCCTTCAACAATTCAGTTTTGATTCGTGATTAATCTGTGAGTATCTATTTCAAGTTCGTTTCTTTTATCATGTTTTGTATGTTTTTGCATGTTTAATCGAAAGATGCTTGCTTTGATGATTGTTTATTTGATGAAAATCATGTTAACGATAGATCACCGTGATAAAAGAATAGATCTTCGATCTAACTAAAACGAGAGTTATTAGATTGATTTTCTAGATTAGAAATTGAAAGATTTCACGCCTAGGTTAGAAAGACGTAATCTTTAACATCGAAAGATAAAAGATTAGAAAACGAACTCGTCTACGAGAGTAGGAGTTTATGCCTTCGATTAGGTGAATCACGACTTGAGTAGAGATCACGAATTAATCCGAATTAGAATTGAATATTGATAGGATAGGTGGATCGATTGCTTGTTCGTTCGTTATAATTTGATTTTTAATCCTTTGAACTTGAATTTCTTAGTTAGTTTATCGTTTTATTGCATCGTTAGTGTAGTTAGATTAATCGGTTCGCAACCAATCTTCCCTAGCTTTGGATCATATTCCTCTGTCTAGTTTAATCGTTTTATTAAGTTTGTTTTCTGTTTGTTTTTAACCACTGTTTAGTGTAGTTTCGTGACATAGATTAGTTTAAACAAAAACTAGGATCCACAACAGTCTAGTTCCCCGTAGGATCGACCCGGCATTAACCTCTGTACTACGATCCTTGCACTTGAGGTTAACCGGTTTATTACGTGTTGTTTTGTATTGATAAAATCCGGGACAACCTGTATTGGGTAGTTTTAGACCATTTATAGAGTAAAATGCATTGCACACTCACTTTGAGGCAAACCGTCAAATAGATGGAAAACATCACCATTTTACGGTATTTTGACCTTTTTCAAGCCCTAGTTATCTTGCGGAGTTATGCTCGGTATGTGTTTGAATGTTGTGATGCAGGAAATAGGTGACTCATAAACCCGGATGATAAGGTATGAGGCTTAGAGAGCGTGTACCCGAAGCCCCGGAGTTCTTACGGATCATTTGTCTCGAGCATTTATACTCACAGCTGACTTAAAGTGACATTTTACCCATCTTAGAGAGAGAATTCGGTTTAGACTTCTTCACAAGAGTTGTAGATCTTCGAACAAGCTTTCTAACTCATCTTGAATCACTCAAATCGGAGTTCTACACGGAAAGTTATGGTCAATTTACTGAAGACAATCTAGTACCAAACCATCTGTCGAGCCGAATTTCAAGCAGCTCGGCTCGTTATGCATTTTTCAGCACAAAAACGCGATTTCCATCATATTTTCTGATTCTCCCCTTCCCCAAAACCCTTAGTCACCATTCTCTTCTTCTCCTTCACCCTTAGATTCATTCCTACACTAGTTACTACTTGAATTTAACATAATCTAGCTTAGATTCTTGCTTAACTCGCTTGGATTTTGAATTTTGTGTTCTTCTTCTACCCCAAGTGACATGGGTGTGGATGAAGATTGTTGCAACTTCAATTTCCTGCGTTTTTGGTAATTAATTACGTTTTCCTCTCATTTCATGGCTTTAATTTCATGTTTGATTCATGTTTCTTTCATTATAATGAGTAGCTAAATTCTTAATATGTGTGATTTAAAGTTGTGTGAAAGAAGATGTTAAAAGCGTATTTAGTTACTTTCATCGATAATAGCATAATATACTGTTATGTTTATCTGCCGGAAAGCAAAGATGAGGCCCATAGATAAAAGTGACGTTCAGAATCAACTTGGGAAACGAATTGAGATAATTCGTAGTGACTAAAATGGAAAGTATGATGGAGCATTTAATGAATTTTGTTAAGACGCCAACATCATTCATCAAACCAATCCTTCATACACTCCATAGTCGACTGGTGTTGCTAAAATGCAAGAACACTGTAAGAATTGATGAGTGCTATGTTGATCAATTCAGATTTATCTAGAAATGTGGGGGAGACGATTCTCTCAATAATATTTGTTGTTCTCAACAGAATGTCACAATGGAATAGTGGAAAGACTACAAACCTACCAATAAATTCCTGAAAGTGTAGGGGTGCTTGGCAAAGGCCGAAATACCTAAGCCAAAGCAAGTCAAGATAAGGGACTGAAACAAAAGATTGCATATTTTGGATATGCAAATAACAGTAGTAGCTAACTGTTTTCGGTACACAAATCAGACATTCCTGATACATATTAAAATGTAATCATTGATGAATGGAATGTTGTATTTATTAACGAGATCTTTCCTTGTAAAGACAAGGACAAAGAAGGTTGTGTTGAAACAAGAATTTGAATTTTGAATTTGAATAATAATTTTGAATTTTGGAAGTTATATTAGGTAGTATTTTACAATTCCATTAATATCGATTCTATCTTCCTTCAATCTTCTATGTTGAAAATTTTCCACAATTGTCTATTTATTGGTCTCTACCATCTACATTTAGTATTTTCTTTTTGTGTTTGTTCTAAGATAAGGTTATTTTTCGTTTTTTAAAAAGAAAACTAATTTTATTTTTATTTTTTTATTTTGTAGGATCGTAATACAATATTAGGATTTGAATGTTATATTAACTAAAGATTGTAAGGGATTTAAGGTATCGTTATATTGCTGCTCCAGATCATCATAAACATTATGGCATTTCATTTTAGGGTATTCCAATCATGTTGCTTGGTAAGTTTGTTTTTTTCTTTTTTTTTCTTTTTGTGACAAAATTTCAAAACCTGTGATAGGTATTTTTTAATTTTTGGGTGTCTTACACGTGGTTTTTTTGGTATGATTATAATGCAGATCGCGGATTTGAAGTTTATATTGAAGTAGAGATTGAAAGTGATATAAGGATTGTGATAATCGTGCTCCGGATCGTCATAAGCATGATGTCGTCATTTTATTTTGTGGTTTTCCAATCACATTGATTTGTAAGTTCTTATTTTCATGTTAACTAATTACATGTCAATTGTCCTTTTTTTTTGCTTAAATCCCCTCAGATTCAGTAACCCACTCTGGTCCGACTAATCCGAGTTCGGTCGGCCGTCTTTGCTGAGTCACATGTCGATCGTCCTTGACAATATGTTTAAAAAAGTTGAGTCGTCCCAGACATGCACGGGTTTTAGACTAAGATATATATATATATATATATATGAAAAGGTCATAAAGACAAGTTCATTTTATTTATGTAAAAAGAACGAAAATAATCTGATATTTGTGAAGAATGAAAAAAATAATTTATATCCAAAATACCTTTATAATTATAATTCTAGCGCCATTTCTCCATTATCCCAAAATGTAGAAACCTTAGCCTCAATCCTCTTCTCTTCTTTGCAAATTTCACATAACCTATCCCAGAATATTGCACGGAACTCCTCGACGTTGCACGAAATATTGATAACACCAAAGATCTACTCTTATCCTCCGGGTGTTTCCAAAGCACCCCTCTTGTTTGCAATTTTTCTAGATGCCTTTTCTGTTGTTCCTCTAGACCAGACACGTCATCCCATGGTGTTTCTGCGGCGGCGACGACAACGGCGGCGGCGGCGGAAACAATTTGAGTCTGGTCAACGAGATCTACAGTTGGCGTAGAGGTGGGATCTTTCCACAAAACAACAGTAGATGACGCCGTTGAATCGCATAGCAGCTTTCCCATTTTCGTTTGAAATTGAAAATTAAAAAAATTGTATGAAAGAATTTGTCTAATTACTACTAATTTTCAGGATTTTTCTTTGTTGTTCAACAAATGGAGCCGTTGCAGGAGGAGGCGAAAAGGTAATAGGACAGAGAAAGAAAAAGGGGGAGGGGGGGCGGGGGGGCGGGGGGGGGGGGGAGAATGAAATATTTCCTGTGATAAAAATGGGCATTGCTGAGCCATTAGAGGAAAGGGGAAAACGGTGAGAATACTAAACGACAAACACAAAACGGTGCGCACTTTGCTTCCCTCTTACCAAAAAAATTTGAACATTTTTTAAGGAAAATGTAGTAACGTTTCGGCATTTTTACGTGAATGCTGCGCGTCTTAAGGTCTGCTGAAATCCTTATTGGGTTCCTTCCCAAGAAGGGTATAGAAAAGTAACGTTTTGGCATTTTTTCTATGAATGTGTGACGATCTTAAGATATATAAAATCACTATCGTGCCTTCCTTCCCAAGTAGGGTATAGAAAGCTGGACTACATATATGTTTTAGTGCAATTTTTTTTTTGTCTGGATGGGCTTAGCCCCCTTTGCCCAAAGGTAAGATCCGCCCTTGGATACAGGAGTAGGAGCGTATGCCCGAAGTTTACACGATCAACCGAATCAGAAATCTTTGATGTGTTGAATTATTAATTTTTTTCATCTCATAATATAAGTTTTGAGTATATTTTCAAAAATAGAACACACTGCATTTTGTTACAACCCAAGTTACAAAAGAAACGATGAAACCGACATTAAAATTGATTAAAAAAAAATCAGAAAAACATTGCATTTTGTCAAATGACTTACAACCTGAAACGATTGGACTTTAAAGATGAATCTGACATTATTTTTTTACAGGGAAGCATACAATTAAAATTGTATCAAACATAATGTATGGAATACCACTGAAGTCGATCTGTCGACAATGTTAATGTTTTCTACCTATTTTTTATCAATAAAATCAAGAGGTCCTTTCTTGACAAACTGTGTGACTTATGTTTGAATTATATTTTTTTCCGATTAAACACTATCAATAACTCATACGTTTATACGGCAATTAATTTAAATATTTCCAAAAAAACGGTTCTAGGAATTTTTTTAATGATGGTCAAAAGTTTGTCATACCGTTTGTGAACTACCATCTCTCCCAAAAGCTTAAGCTGATGGGGAGGTTGATAATTAACATTATATATCTCAATACGCGCCCTCAAGTGTGGGCCTGTAAGAGGAGAGAAATGGCCAACTCTTGATTTTTTTTTGAGTATGGGTCTGTAAGAGAGATAAATACTAAATTAACACTTGATTGGTTTTTATTTTTATTTTTATTTTTTATTTTTATGAAAATGATGTTTGGAGCAGGGTTTGAACACATGACCTGTGGCTCTATTACCATGTGAACTACCATCTCTCTCAAAAACTTAAGCTGATGAGGAGGTTGATAATTAACATTATATATCTCAATACCGTTTATCTTTTAAAAATGAATATGTTTATTACAAATAATTATAGGTCAATCCATAAAATATTGAGTTGATATACAATATTAAGGGGGTCAATTTCATATGCATATATATATATGTATAATTATTTTTTTTAACTGTAATAATGACACAATAATTTTTGAAGATGATCGGCCGTCCCACCTCATGTTGACATCCCCAATGTACCAAATAGGCATGTAAGATTGTTTAGTGCATGTAAGTTAAGCTAGGCCGAAGGGTGCATATTATTTAGGCCGAACGAACATATTATTTAGTTAGTTTCTATGTGTTATTTATCAAGAAAAATTAATGTTGCTTTGGATATTGTTTTGTCTAAGACACATACTCGCTCGTTTAAATTAGCTCCTAAATTATGGATTTTGCTGTTTTTAATTGGATTTTATTGGATCCAAGCATAATATATTAGCTCAAACGAAAAAAATTAGAGGTGATGCAAAGTCACAGATTTAAAATTATCAGTGTTTGATCCGAAAGGATCGATCATACATTGGTTAACCTTGATCGAATTTGATATTAAAAACTAAATATTTATTTGTTTCTTTTTCTATTATTTTTAGTTATTTTCTATGTTAGTAAAAGACCACACCCATGTTTTTGTTTTAATCCCAAATTTATTTTTGTGTTTATCTACTATTAAATTCTGTCATTGTGGGATAGACACTTGTCAAATTAAATATAGAGTTAATTGTAAATAAGTGATCAGTTCTCGGACTCTAATGGGAAAAAGTCTAATATACTCTTATTTAAGTGAAAAAGTCCAATTTCATTTAAATGAAGACCATTATACCTCTATGTGTTTTCTTATTTAATTATAACTTATAATTAAATTATATTTTTTTTTGAGTGTATAATTAAATTGTGTTTAACAAAAACCCAAAATCTACAACCCTAAAATGTGCAAACTAGTGGCGGACTCGCGACGGCGGCGACGGCGGGCGACGCGTACTAATGTTGGATACTAAAGAGGTGGTGACGACGGTCACCGTGTATTAATGTTGGATACTAAAAAGTGGTGGTCAGAACGCCCGCTCCCGGATACTGAGTCCTATCCGGAAACGAACGCGTTAAACACGCATAATATTAAATAAATCTAATATTACACGTAAGTCTCTACTACGTCATATCAAATAAAGCAAAATGGAAGCAAAAGACTCGGGTAAAATTCTCCATACAACCAAGAATAGAAAGAATAACTAAAGGGTAAAAATGTAACTTATTACATCAAGAGAAATCCAAATGAAACTTAAAAGAAATATGAAATCCTCAAAACTATGAAAGACAAAGCCAACAAATTCAACTAAAGAACTTGAATCCAAAACAGTGACAAAAGAATAAGGAAAGACAAGAAATAATAAACAGCTCCAACTCCGGCGTCCTCAAACGTCGTCATCGAAGTCCTCATCAAGCTCACGGTCAACCTGTTCATCTTCTCTCCCCTAAACACATAAATAAACATGCATTTGAGGTAAGTACATTGTACATAGTACGAATTAGAAGCTACAAATTAACTAAGGCTCTTTAACAAGTTTTATGCTTATATGAATTATCTTTTTGAGACTGCCTCAATCTAAGTTTCAGTTCATGTCCATCAACATGTTGTGACTATAACTTTCTAGCTTAGCTTATCTTTGTTACATCTGCATTCAAGGGCACTACGCATGGTGCTACTCAACACGAAGTATCTGGGTGCAACCTATTAGTGGATCACACCAATAGCCACGGGCTAGTCCCGATAGTATACGCGTTCGGTGAAGTCCCTCTACTCCTGGTGCCCTCTAATGGCCAGCAAAGTTATCCATCCACGGGTACCCTCTACTCCTGGTGCCTCTAGAAGGGCCAGCAAGTTTACTCGTTTTATCCGAAAGCCTACACATTGCGATATAAACTTGTACCTATCCAAGAATGACACTACGTTTAGTCTTTTACTAGTCAAGTATGTAATTATCATTAGTTGTTAACTAGGCATCTAAGTGTTTTCAGGTAAGCTCCCTCACAACTCAACTCTCTTTCCTAGACCTCTAGACACGGACAAGGACTAGCAATCACACAGACATTGATGAATACTAATTCATCAAAGCACAAGCCCTTTCATGCCTTTCCGACGGTCCCGAACTTCAACTCCCTTTAAGAGTACGTCCGGTGCCGGAACCAAACGCATCAGAAACTCACTCAGGGCTTGTTCATGTTCATTTAATCTTATTTAAAGTCATTAACATTACTACAATTCAAGATAAACATCACAATAACATTAGCTACAAAATCCATTGTCTACTAAATAATAATTTATATTTTCTTTTCAGAACAAAAATTAACACAACACAATAATGCCAAAAAACTATACCTTATATATTTATTAACTTATCTTCTTCTTTTTTTCTCAGATAATAATTACAAAATTTGATTTTGAAAGAAAAAGAAATAGGAAGAATGATATAATGAAACCTTTTCTTTTTTCCAAAACCTTTGGCTGCTCTTATCTTTATATTCTGTTCTTATTTTATTTTCCTCGGCAACATATTAACATACAATATTAGAATCATCAGTTTGCCAACAAAGCAAAAGGAATCATGTCCCTCTTTTTATTTTCTTTCCCAGCGGCAGTAGTACAAATTCACCCGGCAACATAATAAAAATAAATAAAGAAATAAACAAACCTTTATCATTAGAGAAGAGCAACAATAGTGAATATATAAACACTTAATTAAACACGGTTAAACACTCAACGTCCGTTTAAGAACACCCCTTTATAAAACGAAAAAAACACGATCTAACCTTTGTAACCATAATTAATTTGTAGGAAGTCTTACCTTTTAGCAAGTTAATCCAAGCCAAAAACCTAAAAAAAGCTGCGACAAATCCTCGACCCTTCCGCAGAGAAATCCTTGACAAAGTCCTAACTTTTCGGTATTGAATCGACGCACTCTTCACGACGATTCTGTTGCTCTACTCTGATCTGAAAACCGTTAAGATCCGCCTTAGATACTGAAAGAAATAATCTCTCAGCCCTAATCGCCCTCTCTCACGCCGTTTCTCTCAACGTAGGAAATTTTTCGACTTCTTTTTTGGTTATGGAAATCATGGGATCTATTTTCCTTAAATCATTAATTAAATAACTAAATCCTTTAATTAGATCCTTTTAATTACCCTTAAACACATATATATTTATCCGAAAAATATATATATACACATAAAATAGCTTAACCCGTAAATCAAAATATTCCATTTTTCGTAAAAGACAAAATCTGCGCTTTTTCAAAAAGTCGGGATATTACGATGTGGCGACCACCGTGTACTAATGATGGGATACTAAAGATGTGGTGGTGGCGACCACCGTGTACTACTATTGGATACTAAAGAGGTGGTGGCGGCGCCACCGTGTACTAATGATAGATATTAAAGATGTGGTGGCGACGGCCACCGTGTATTTAATTAATTTATATTTTTTATTAATAAATAATTAATATGTGCTGATTTTTTAATTATTTAATCTCTATTATCATTAAGGGTATACTATTAAAATTTTTGGACTTTTTCACTTAGTAGTACCAAGTATACTAGACATTTTTCCATTTTTAGTACTCCCTCCGTCCCATTTTATTTGTCCTGATTGACTTTTCCAAGAGATTTTGACTAACGTATTTAATGCTTTGAATCTCATTAAATGATCCAATATTTTTACATTTATATCATTTAAGTAATACTATATCATATGTAAAAATATTGGATCGATTAATGAGATTCAAAGCATTAAATACGTTAGTCAAAATCTCTTTGAAAAGTCAAACAGGAGAAATAAAATGGCACGGATCGAGGGAGTAGTATAATAGGACTTTTAAAGCATTCACCCTAGAATATAGTTACAGAAAAAAAAAAAGCAAGGGGATATATGTTAAATTATTGGGGTGCCCCTTTAATCAGCTCATAAAATTTGATTAATTTTCCATGTATTCTAGATCACATGTCATTAACTGCTCTTTAATCCTTTATGTGCTACTTATTCCCTGTTTTAGAAAGGTTCCAGTTATATAACTTTTTAATTTTTTGTATGGTTAATTGTGAAAGAAAAAAATGGAAAAAAAAGTCTAGAGACTTCTTATTTAGGTGAAAAAGTCCAAAATAATTTTAACTGAACATCTTTAGGGTATTCTTATTAGATACCCTATCTCTATCCTCACATATACTATTAAAAAATACATATCCCTACTTTACATCAACTAAATTCACAATACTCTACATCAGCATCCCTATCTCTATCCTTACAACATTAAAATATTCATTTTTTAACTATAAACAATTTTGTCAAAGATAACTTTTCAACTAACTTTTAAATTCAAATTTTACTCCAACGGCTATATTTCAACGGCTATATTTGAACACACACATTTTTCCAAAATTATTTTTAAAATTCAAAATTTTACTCCAACGGCTATATTTGAACACACATTTTTCAAAACTTACTTTTTAAATTAAAATTTTACTCCAATGGCTATATTTCAACGGCTATATTTCAACAGAGGGAAGAGAAAAAAATAATAAAATCGTTTCAAAAAAAAAAATAATAATAATAATAAAAAAATATATGTAAGGATAGCTACAGTCTGCTTCAGATTTGGGGACTGCTCATCATCCATCCCTTGTAGGGTGGAGATAAAGTATCTGATGTAGCAGACTTTTTGCTTCTTCCCTATTTTTCATCCCTAGTCTAGGGATAAAATTGATGATAAAGAGGCTGATGGGAATACCCTTACCCATAATACACAACTATAAGAAAAACCAAATCTAAAATCCTTTAAAAAAAAGCATAATTAATCAGTATGTGTTGGAGTTTGACCTACGTCCACACAACTCTGTCCCTATGAATATTGCTACGAACAAATTTTTTAAGTGGATGTCATTTTTACCCATTTTTGTGTCCTTTAATCCATTTCTCTTAAAATAATTGTAATTCAACCGGCCTTAAACTGAGAAAATAAACCGGCCTTAAACTAAAAAAAAATAAAAAAAATTAGTGATAATAGCGACATACATTGACACTTATATATTTATGGCACCATCGATCAGAACTATTATTACAAGCAATATATAGTTAATATTAAAAAATATATAGAAACATTCAGTTCATCCTCATGGCTGAACACTTAATGCTGAGAAAACTTGTGGTGTTGATGGTTGTAGTTTTGTGCTATTCTTCAAAGAGCATTGCTATGGCGAACCCCAACGTTGCACTGGCGGCATCAGATGGCGACTCATGCACCTGTCAAACTCCACAAGACTATATTGACGGTCACTGCTGCAAGTGTGACTGCGACTGTATTCCTATATTGGGTTGCCATTGTTGCGACTATAAATATATATAGTGTTCTTCTTCCTTAAAGGCATTAATTAACCATGTTTGTCCTGTTGTTTTTCTTTTCTTTCTTTCTTTTTTTTATTTTTTTTTGTGAGTGCTAAATAAAGGTTAATTTGCCTATTTATATACTTCCAAGATGTAATGTTTTACTTTTGAAGTTTTAATATACGCGTCATATTCGAGTCTTTTTTATAAGATTCTTGTAACGCCCCATTCCCGGACACCGAGTTTATCCGGAAAAAAAACGTTCGGCACGTATAAAATAAAATAAATTTCACTTTATACGGAAGTCTCTATTATGTCGTATCGAGTTAAGCAAAACAGAAGCAAAAAACTCGGGTAATTTTTTTTCAAACAGCCAAGAATAGGAACTCAATATCTAAAGATAGAAATGTAACATTTATTACATTGGGAAAAGAAAACAAACGAAAACCAAACGTACGAAAAACCTCCAAACGTATACTAAAAGAAATTACAAAATTTCCAACAACTCCAAGTCTAAATAAAAGCGAAAATAAATAAATTCTTCAACTTCGGCGTCCTTATACGTTGTCATCGAAGTCCTGCTCGAACTCTGAAATTACCTGTTCGTCTTCTCTCCCCAAACACATAAAAAAACATGCATTTGAGGTAAGTATATTGTACATAGTAAGAAGTAGAAGCTACAATTTAATTAAGGCTTTATAACAAGTTTTATTATAAGGATTATGTTATGAGACCCGCTCGATCTAAGGTTCACTTCATGCCCATCGACATGTCATGACTATAAGTTTCTAGCTTAGCTTATATTGGTTACGTGATTACTCAAGGACACTATGTATGATGAAAAATTCCACCACGAGATATACTTGCCAACTACGGTGATTAGCACCGATAGTCCCGGGATCTCCCCGGTATGCATATACGTTCGATGAATTTCCTCCACTACCCTTCAGCCTTTTGAGCCAGTAGCGTTGTTCATCTTTTTATGAATGTATCACATCGCCGATATGTATTAGTGCCTAACCGAGAATAAGTGACGTTTTAGCTTTTACTACACATATGTAATTATTTACCATTGTTATCTAGCCACCTAAGTATTTTCAAATTAAAACTCACCTTATCAACTTTACTCCCTCACTTAGACAGCTAGACATTACAACCTATCAAATACAAAGACATTGATGAACTCTAGTTCATCAAGGCACAAGCCCTTTCATGCCTTTCCGACGGTCTCGAACTTCAACTCCATTTAAGAGTACGTCTTGTGCCGGAACCAAACGCATCAGAAACTCATTCAAGGCTTGTTTATGTTTAATTAAGGTTGTTAGATCCAAAGATTAACATTATAAACTCATTGCACGATTCAAAACTACTTTTTGCCCCTAAACAGGGTCTAGTGCACCAACACTGGGGTTCAGTGCGCCCGCACTGAGCCTCTGTATGTAAAACTCGAAAACTACTTGTCCAGTCTGCGCCGGTCCTGGCAAGCGTCCAAGATGGGGCTCGAGTGCCTCAAAGACTGGGTCCAGTGCGCCCGCACCAACTCTCTAAATGTGAAATTCGGTTTGGTCACCCGCGTCGTCCGCACTAGGCTTGGTGCGCCCGCACCAAGCACGGCCACTCCCTAAAAACTTAGTTTTTGAACCCTAATTGATCCCTACCCGTCCCCAAACTTATTCAACATCAATACACTCAGAAAAATAGCAGAAAAACTTGACTTTTACAGGGCCATAACATCCTATGATTCGTAACAACTCGTAGCATGAATTCTAACCATCAAATGTTAACAAAATCATAACCTAAATCCTATAAACCGTAATTAACGTGTAGGAAGACCTTCTTACCTTCTAGCAAGCTATACCAAATCCAAAAGTCAGAAAAACTGCAGCAAACGAACACCCTCTTGCAGAGAAACTTACATGATCTGTCCAATTCCTCATTAAACTTGATCACTGATGTATGACAAAAATATGACTTTATTATATGACTTTTTATTATATATTTACGATATTTTAGAATAATTTCATAATAATATACCAAAAACTTATAAAAATCATAAATAGTTATAAATAGATGTTAATGTTATCAAATTAGTATAAATGATAGTTTTTGTTGTCAGAATCACCGTGGAAAATGTTTTTAACTGATACAGGATGAATACGAGAAAAATCAATGAACCGTAGCGAAAGAATAAAAAAATTCACGACAGATGTTTTTGACGGTTCGGTACACGCCGGAAAAAGCCGGAACACGCCGGAATCTCTCTGACACAGGTACGTGGAACTGACAACAAAGGAATCTACACTGTTGCACCGGCACGCGCCGGAAGGTGACCGGCGCGCGCCGGCCTACTACCTGCACTCTATAAATACCCCTCATTTTCAGCCATTTGAGAGGGTACCAATATATATATATATATATGCCTCTTATATATATATATATATCTTATCTTTAGTTAGTTTTTAGTTCTGTAAATACCGTAAAAGGCATTCTGCCGAAATAATAATGTAGTAGAAGTATCGTTGTAATGCTTAGAAGGATTATCAAGGCTCGTTGTTGTTAGAAGAGTTGTTATTTCCGGAGAATACGGCTCTGACACTGCAATTGTAATCTGAGAATGAGTGGCTAAGGGCTCAAGGCTAGAACCACCACTGTGAAACTACCATCACCGTAATAAATAAGGATTTATGCATTCATTCGTTCTCGTAAGCTTTCTTGTTCTTCCTTCATGTTTTGAATTGTCTAAAGTGCAATGTGTATGAACAAAACGTGTGTTGCATGCTAATTGAATTTAAACATACGAAAGTTGATAAATTTGTAGATTACCGTGAAGGAGAGTGATAATATTCTTCCAACAAACGAGAGTTGAGAGAGAATATTGTTAGATTAGGATTTCATATCCAAATCTTTGATCTATAAATGCTTTAGTTGTACCGAGAGGGGAACTAATTAAAAGGCGATGAACCGAGAGAGGAAACGCCTCTTTAGTAGATTATAATCCAAGACTTACGAATGAATGTGTGTCTTTCTTGTTAATTTCGGTGGGGTGGTGGAACAATGGTGCGTTCTAGTTGTTTTAATTATAATTGTTACAAAAAGATTTGATAAGTAGTGGTTTTTCTTTTCGTTGTTGAAATCTTTAATTTACTCGCTCAAGATCATCAAATCAATTTCATAAGAAATCAAAGGTAAAACTATATTCGCACAAGTCCTGCGGATACGATTTCAGCCACTACTATAGCCGCGAGCCTTCGCACTTAGGTGACATCGGTTTTATTTTATTACTTGTTATCTTTTGCTTTGCATAAAACCGCGAACAAGTTTTTGGCGCCGTTGCCGGGGACTTGGCACGGAAAGTTTTCATTTTCGCTTTACTCGTATTAGTTTTACGCTTTTACATTTCGCTTTATTTACGCTGCTCGCACTGCTTTGAGCCTGTTTTAGTTTAGTTTTTATTTATTAAGTCGCAAAAAAAAAAAACCTGTGTTCCTTGGTCAATCATCGAGGTTGGGTGATGGGTTCTCGGTGAATCCCACTCTGCGGAAGCATAAGGAGTTAAATCCCGAAACCTCGTGGTTAAGGTGTTGGTGTTCGAACGTGGTTTATGCAAACTCGAACTCACGGGGGACCTCTTTTATATAACCCAGAGCTAGAGCGAACCATCGTTCGACCGAACAGACGTTTGGCCCGGCTCTCCGGACCGACGGACGAGGGAATCACGGAAGAAAATGATCCTGAAGGATTCGTTGAGGGAGAAGCTCAAGGAAGAGCCCAGGTTGAGGAAATGGCAGATCAACGGACATTGGCAGACTTTGCCATGCCATCTACTGTGAAAGTGAATCCTGCGGTCGTGATTCCTGAAATCACGGCTGATAATTTCGAACTCAAAACTTCTTTAATCAATTTGGTGAGAGGTTCCACATTCCATGGATTTTCCACTGAGGACCCGCACGATCACATTCACTCATTTCTAGAATCGTGCGGGACTACTTTAATCAAAGGGGTCACTGAGGACGCCCTGAAGATGAAACTTTTTCCCTTCTCACTGAAGGGAGAAGCGAAGGAATGGTATAAATCCTTACCAGTCGACTCCATTACTTCATGGGAGAAGTTGGAGAAAGAATTTCTGAGCCAGTACTTTCCACCTGCAAAGACGGCTCATCTTCTGAATCAGATATTCACTTTTGTGCAATCCGAGAAGGAATCGTTTTACGATGCGTGGAAACGATTTAAGGCTCTCTTAAGGAAGTGCCCCCACCATGGGCTGGACAAACAAAGATTGATCAACACTTTCTACAGTGGTTTGACTGAATTGACTAAGGGAATGGTGAATAGTTTTGCGGGAGGTGCATTTTTGAGAAAGACACCTGATGAGGGATGGACGTTGTTTGAAGATATTGCAAAGTACAATTATGCCCCTATGATGTATGAAAAATATATGATCATATTATAAGACTTTTTATTATTATATTTATGATATTTTAGTATAATTTCATATAAATGCATTAAAAACTTATAAAATCATAGTTAGTTATAATTAGATGCATGAGTTATAAAAACGATAAAAACGATAATTTTAGTGTCAGATTTACGTTTGGTGTTTCGTTGAGTTTATTGCAGAATCAGATGTGTACCGAGATCCCAAAAGATGACATACTTTGAAGCATAATTCAAGAGTTTTTGTGGGATAAAAGATTATGCCGAAATCTAACAACTTTGAACAGATCAACTGTCCTTAGTGTTTCTACCGTGATTCATCTTCAACGGACATTTGACCTAACTTAGAGGCATTTTCAGAGAAAAAGTCCTTGATGAAAGTTGTAGATCTTCAAGAGATCTTTCCAACGAATATCAAATCATGTCAATCTGAGGTCTACAGCTCGAGATAGGTTTTTACGAACATCAGAGATGTTGTATGTCCGGCACGCGCCGGAGAAGGCCGAATATTGCAGAAAAATCTCTGAAACTGGGCCCACAAATCTCTGACAAGGGAATATCTACTGTGTAGCCGGCACGCGCCGGTGGTGCTCCGGCACGCGCCGGTCAAGTTATGTGGCCTATAAATAGAGCTCAAGTGCAACCATTTTGAGGTGTACCAATGCATATATATCTCTTCTATATCTCTCTATAGTTTCGTTTTGTTGTTTTTAGTTAAATAAAAGCTGTAAACGGCACTCTGCCGGAATAATGCTGTAGTATAAAGTATCGTTATAATGCTTAGAGGATGTATCAAGGCTTATTGATGTCAAGGAGTTGCTATTTCCGGATGATACAACTCTGAATGCTTCGATTGTAACCTGGTAACTTTTCTAATGTATTTATGTTTATGTATTATTTGTAGTATCTATATATTAGTTATAATGATGTTAGGCTAACTTAATATCTAGCCAAGATATGAAATTGGATTAGTATTATCTTTTTAGGGAAATGGATGATGACTATACTAAAATTGGATAAAAATCGGTTATAATGAATCTCTTTCTATATTCATATTGAATTAGCTACTTGATATGAAAGAATTCATAATCTAATTATGAATTGACGCCTCGTAGTTAGGTTATGAACTCATTAATAGAAAGACCGGAGGGTAAAATTGGCCGAGTGAAAACGTGACAACGGAATCCGATTTCCTAAACCGGGGGTAGATTTGTTTCGGGAGAAACAAACTCTTATTGAAATATGTACTCGAGAGATTATTACGTTTAATTCATTTGTTTAATTGACATACCTTAAAATTGGCCGAATGACAAAACGGAAGTGACCCATGCTTGAGGATGACATTGGATGAATGATTGGACATATGACAATTTCAGATGCTCGTGTGAGGATGAATTGTTTAGTTTAGGAGTGCACCGTTTCGTATAATTGATTTAACTTAAAATAAAGATCGAGCACATCCAATTTCACTAAAAAGATATAATAATTCAATAACATATTCTTGGCTAGTCTCTAATTATAATATCTATCTCCCTCCCTTATATATTGTTTTGGTACCTATATATACTTATATCTATATATATATATATATGATTATATATATTTTTTTATACTTATATATATCTGTTTTAGTTTTATGCTTCTATTTATTGTTTGTTAGTTTAGAGTTTGGTTGGATGATAAAATTGCGATTTAGATTGAGATAATAACAGTTTCTCGGTGTTTAATCACACGGTGAATTACCAAGTTTTCCCTGAGGATCGACACCTGACTTACCACTCTATCACTACAATTTGACCCGGTACACTGCCGGTTAGGATTTGTATAGCCTAGGTAACGTCCGTCAGTATTTTGGCGCCGTTTCCAAGGTTAGGTTTAGGTCTGTCAGCATTTTGGCGCCGTTGCCGGGGAACGACGCTAATTCATTGTGTTCGAATGATTTCTACTTATATTAACTCAAAAGTCTCGAGGATAAGTCAACACTCTTCTTACCCCATTTCTATTTTCTTTTTCGTTGGTACTTACCTTATAAGTAAGTTACCAATTTTTACTTTTTTCGCTTTCAACTATTTTCGGTTTTCGTTAGTTGATGACCAGAAAGAGTAAGGCCCCACTTACTCCTTATAAGCCTGACATAGATACCTAAGAAAGGCAGCTAAGAGCAGAAAGAAAACAAGGTCATACTAGTCAGGGAAATCCTGACGGAGGATCATCATCAAATCAACATACTAAAATGGTTTGAAACCCAAGGATGAAACACCGAACAAGGGCTAGATCATGCTCAAGGGCATGGCCAAAACTTAATCGGGATCTACCAATACCAAATAACCGAATAGAATTAATCCAAATCGAACCGAAACAATCGTAATAATAACCCACCAAATCCGAGACCTATTTGTGATCAGACCTTAAGAATAAACCAGACTAATAATCCAATTCGTTTACCCAATGAAGGAGCAAATAATTTTGAAATAAAGTCTCATCTTTTTGGTTTAATTGACACAAGAGCCCAATTTCTAGGAGAGGATGATGAGGATCCACATCACCATCTCTATCTTTTCGAAGAATTGTGCAATACAGCCAAAAGTCAAGGTGCTCATCGTGAATTAACAAGGATGTCTATGTTTCCTTTTTCTTTAAAAGGAAAAGCACGAGATTGGTTTATGTCACTCCCACATCATTCATTGACTAGTTGGGAGGAAATTTAAACCGAGTTTTTAAAGCAGTATTTTACTCCGGGTAGAAATTTGGAATTAAAGGTTGAAATTGCCAACTTTAGACAAGGATCTGAAGGAACGCTTGGGAATGCGTGGGAGAGATTTAAAAAGTTGTTAAGATCTTGTCCCGATCATGGTTATTCTTTAGATATGCAAATCCAACTTTTCTGTCGTAAATTAAGGAAAGATTCACGTGCAGATGTAGATCATGCATGTGGTGGATCGTTAATGATGAGTGAAGCTCAAATAGTTTACGATGCTATAGAAAAGATTTCCAAAAATAACAGAATGTGGGAAACCGGTTCTAGCACCAGAAAAGTAGCATTTGCAGGAGAATGCACATCGAATACGGAAGTTCTAGCACACTTGGAGAATTTGAGTAGGAAGTTTGACAACCTACAGGCTAGTAAGACTGCAAAACCAGAAACTATCATACCAAATGACTACTCAAGTCATGATAATGTGTCATTAGGGATAGAGGAACCAGAAGGATACTCAAGGGAAGAGGTGAGTTTTTTACAACAGCATAGGAATTTAAACAACGCGTATTCAAACTCCTTTAATGCTATTAGAAGAGACCACTCAACTTTTAGATGGACAGAAAACCCTAATAAGCCAGGACAACCGCCATATCCAGTTCAGTACAGGAATATGAATAGTAATCAAGTTTATCAAGGAAATACATCAAATCAGAACCTACAATCGTTACCTAGATCTTATTCACAACATACTACTCAAACTATACCAGTCACCCAAAGTTCAACCCAACCTGAAGGAGTTGATAAATGGGATAAATTAATGGAAAATATGATGGGTGTAGTATCTACTCAAGCTCAGAATATAGAAACGATGATAACTTCTATAGGTTCAGTCTCTAAGGATATGACTATGTTAAAAACGTCTATGGGTGGACATGATACGAGAATGAGAACTATAGAAGCATCATTAAGGAATATGGAAGATCATTTGAGTAGAGAAGGAGAACGTAAAAATAGTAGACGTCCAGGAGGATTACCAAGTAATACTGAAAGAAACCCGAGAGAGGTAAATGCTGTAATTACGAGAAATAGGAAATATTGTGAAGATACTAGAGCAGAGAACGCAGGAAACAATGAGGAAGAAAATGATTTAGATGGTAATATCGTAAATGAAAAGGACGAACTTGAATTTACCGATGAAGAGGAAGAAATTATCGAAGAATTCTTAAAACAGAATAATGATGTTAAACCTGAAATTGAAGATGAAAAATGGGTAACAGTCCCTAGAATTCTGAAAGATCCTATGGATAAGGATCTGAGAACCCTATTTAAGGAACATGTCAGAGAAAATCAGGGAGAAAAACAAGAAGATTTAAAAGTAACTGAGAAGGATAAAATTGATACAGGGGATGTTTTAAAGGATAAATCTCAAGATAATGAAACTTGGCGATCAAGTAATGCTCAAGGATTCAAGGAGAAAGGAAAAGAGAAAATGACTTCAGAACCAAAGTTTATAGATTTAGAATCTTTGCCTTACCCACCGAAAGATCAAATTAAAAAGATAAAAAATGATAAGAAATATGCTCGTTTCCTTGACACTTTTCGTCATATTCATATCAATATCCTCATTATAGAAGCTTTAGTCAACATGCCCGCCTATGGAAAGTTTCTTAAAGATATCCTATCTAACAAAAAAGCGATTAGAAGAATATGAGAATATATGCCTTAATGAAGAATGTTCGCAATACTTCAAAGATCGGCTACCTCCTAAACTTAAAGATCCCGGTAGTTTCACTATCCCATGTGAAATTGGAGGATTTCTGTTTAAGAAAGTATTGTGTGATCTAGGAGCAAGTATCAATCTCATGTCTTATGAGGATTATAAGAAACTAGGAATAGGAGAGCTTACGAATCTTTGAAATGACCCTTCGGATGGCGGATAGATCAATTAAACATCCTATGGGAAGAGGGCGTGTTGGTTAAAATTGATAAATTTTACTTCCCAATGAGACTTTGTAATAATGGAAATGGAAGAAGGATATTCAAATAGCCAATTATTCTAGGTCGACCATTTCTAGCTACGAGAAGGACTTTGATAGATGTTCAAAAGGTGAACTAATACTTGAGAGTTAATGAGGATAAAGTTTCGTTCAATATCTTCAAAGCTATGAACCATCCATACAAAGAACCTGAATCATGTTCTTTTATAGATAAATATTCTACTATCTGGGATGCCAAATCTAAAGGTTATGAAAATAAATTAGAAGAATGTTTGGCATTTTCTATCTATAAAGAAGATGAAAATGATCCTGAAATGAAAGAAGTGATCCTTTATTTAGATAAAGGAGGGTTTGTTAAACATCCATGGCATCAAAATTTGAAATTGGAAATGGAAGGACCAGTTTTAAAACCATCAGTAGAAGATCCACCAAGGAATCTGGAATTGAAACCACTCCCTTCGAATTTGAAATATGCTTTTCTTGAAAATGATAATCTGTTACCAATTATTATTTCATCAACCTTAACAAATGAACAAGAGGATCAATTACTAAGAATGTTAAGAGAACATAAGAAAGCATTTGGATGGACAGTGGCAGATATCAAAGGAATTAGCCCTGAGATTTGTGTTCACAAGATTATTTTGAATGAAGAAGCTAAACCTTGTATTCAGCCACAACGCCGCCTCAACCCGAATTTGCAAACAATCATTAAGAAAGAGGTCATTAAGCTATTAGAAATGGGAATAATCTTTCCCATATCAGATAGTGAATGGGTAAGTCCGACTCAAGTAGTTCCAAAGAAAGGAGGTTTCACGGTAAAAGAAAATGATAAAAATGAATGGATTCCGACAAGGGAAATTACAGGATATCGGATGTGTATTGACTTTCGGAAACTGAATGATCATACTAAGAAAGATCATCATCCACTTCCATTCATCGTGCAGATGTTGGAAAGATTGAGTGGACATAAGTATTACTGCTTCTTAGATGGTTATTCAGGTTATTTACAGATATTCATTGCAGCAGGAGATAGAGAAAAAACTACTTTCACTTGTCCTTATGGAACTTTTGCTTATAAAAGAATGCCGTTTGGTTTGTGTAATGCACCTGCTACATTTCAGCGATGTATGATGGCAATATTTTCTGATATGGTCGAGAAATTCTTAGAAATCTTTATGGATGACTTTAGTGTTTATGGAGATTCTTTTGATGAATGTTTGTCACACCTAGAAAGAGTTTTACAACGCTGTGAAGATACCAACTTGGTACTAAATTGGGAAAAATGTCATTTGATGGTATCTGAAGGAATTGTACTAGGTCATAGAATCTCTGAGGTAGGAATTGAAGTTGATAAAGCTAAAGTCGAAGTAATTGAAAAATTACCTCCACCAATTAATTTGAAAACGTTAAGAGGATTTCTTGGACATGCAGGATTTTATAGAAGGTTTATTGCAGATTTCTCAAAAATAGCAAAGCCCCTGAGTCATTTGCTAGAAAAGGAAGTACCTTTTAACTTTGATGATAAATGTATGGAAGCCTTTAAGACCCTAAAAGCGAAATTAACTATCGCACTCAAAGACTAGTAGCACAGTTGGGATTTGCCGTTTGAAATTATGTGTGATGCAAGTGATTTAGCTGTAGGAGCTGTTTTAGGTCAAAGGTATAACAAAATACTCAAAGCAATCTACTATGCATCTCACACTTTGAATGCAGCCCAACTTAATTATGCAACTACTGAGAAAGAATTGTTGGCTGTGATTTTTGCCTTAGATAAGTTTAGATCATATATTGTTGGTTCTAAGGTAATAATCTACACAGACCATTCAGCTCTGAAGTATCTGTTAAGTAAGAAAGATGCCAAACCGCGTCTTCTTAGGTGGATTCTGTTATTTCAAGAATTTGATATTGAAATTAAGGATAAAAAAGGAAGTGAAAATGTAGTAGCAGATCATCTAAGTAGAATGGATAATGATGAAGGAAAAGGAAAAGAAATTCAGGATTCATTTCCTGATGAACAACTGTTTAGAATCGATATGCCTTCAACCATGCGATTATTAAAAAATAGAATACCATCATAGGAAGAGTCGCCATGGTTTGGGAATATTGTTAACTACATTACCTGTAAGTACATCCCACCTCATTGGACTTGGCAACAGAAAAAGAAGTTCTTTTATGACTTAAAGTTTTATTATTGGGATAAACTGATCTTTTCGAAGATGCTCGGATGGAATAATTAGGAAATGTATTCTCGATAGTGAAATTTTAAGTGTATTATCGTTTTGTCATGATCGTGAGGCAGGAGGTCATCATGGAGGATGGAAAACTGCTTTCAAAGTTTTACAATGTGGTTTCTATTGGCCTACACTATATAGAGATGCATATAAATATGCAAAATCTTGTGAATCATGTCAAAAATGGGGAAATATTTCGAAAAAACATGAAATGCCTATGCAACCTATTTTAGAATGTGAACTATTTGATGTTTGGGGTATAGATTTCATGGGACCTTTCCCTATTTCGTTTGGAAAAAGATTTATTCTTGTAATGGTAGATTATGTCTCTAAATGGGTAGAAGCTGAAGCTCTTCCCACTAATGATACCAGAGTAGTGCTAAGGTTCCTTAAAAAGAATATATTCACACGATATGGCATTCCGAGGGCTATCATTAGTGATAGAGGTTCACATTTCTGTAACCGACCATTTACTAAGATAATTGAGAAATATGGTGTAACTCATAAACTTGGAACACCCTATCATCCACAAACTAGTGGACAGGTAGAGGTGTCTAATAGAGAAATTAAAAGAATCGTGGAGAAGACAGTGGACTCAAATCGTAAAAACTGGGCAGAAAGACTTGATGATGCATTATGGGCGTACAGAACAGCATTTAAAACACCGATTGGCTGTTCTCCCTACAAATTAGTATTTGGTAAATCTTGTCATCTCCCTGTTGAATTAGAACACCGAGCTTTATGGGCTATTAAATTTCTAAACTTTGATCCTAAAGCTGTCGGTGATCATAGATTACTTCAGTTAGCAGAACTAGAGGAGTTTCGACTCGATTCTTATGAAAATGCTCGAATCTACAAGGAACGCACGAAAGCTTTTCATGATAAGAAAATCTATAGTCATGAGTTCCATGTAGGTGATCGAGTACTTTTATACAATTCACGTTTGAAGTTGTTTCCAGGAAAACTTAAATCTAGATGTACAGGTCCATATGACGTAACAAAAATCTATAAGTCTGGAGCTGTTGAACTAACTGATGGAAAAACAACTTTTATAGCCAATGGACACAGGGTGAAATTGTTCGTGGAAGCTGAAGGGATACCACAACCAGAAGAAATATTATTGCTTATCGACCCTCCAACAAATTAAGGAAGCAGGAATTCTAAACTCAGCCGATTACAGGTACTATCTTTCTAATTCACCTTAATATGCATTTTAAAGTAGTTTCGTCTTTTACCGGATAGACGTAAAAGAACTGGATGCCTTTCATAGATAGAATAAGAGTTTTATTTTACTTTTAAGATTAGGTCTCGAATAAGGATGTCGCTTTAAGATAGAAGCCTTAGTTTCTAAATTAAATAAGGAATTGCTAATCAAAGTCGAGAAAGAGAACTTTGTAATGGAAATTCAAGGAGTGCAATAAAAGAAGAGCAAGGTTTCTAATGAAGTGTAGAATCAGTGGAAAAAGTGGAACATCTTTGGATGATGTGGATGAAATACAACCATATCCCGGGATGAGTGTTTGAATGTTATTAAGAAGGGAACGATTAGGTGGTTATCCGAAAATCCCGAGGGAATACAAAGAGAAAATTCAAACGCATCACTCCTAGGAGAAAGGTTAAGGGATCGTTATGATAACAATCTTGAGGATCTGAGATTGAGGGAGTTAGCAAAAAAAAATCCTAAGAATTTTAGTGTGTGTTTTTAATTTATCAGATTTTAATTAAATTTCATATTTTTAAAGTTATTTTTCTAAACTTAAAAAGAAAATATTTTTATGAAAAATTTATAATAAACCTATTTTATCATATATGATTTAAAGTAGGTATATTATATCAAAAATATGTGATTTCAATATTATATTAGCTTCTTATGTATTTTATCAAGTTTTATATAGAAAAATCGTATTGAACTTAGATTATATAACATAAATCATTTGATTAACATCAAATGATTTTTATGTGGTATAATTAGAGCTCATTACACAAAAAAAATGATAAAAATTCCGTTTTTTGGGGGCCATGTGACCGGCACGCGCCGGTGTGGACACACTTAAACCTAAAAAATGCGCCCATTTCTTCATTTCTCTCATTCCCTCAAAATTTTAGAAGAGCAGCCCGACTCCACCCCATTTTCGTCCAAAATATATCAAATTTCATCACTTTTTCATCACAAATTCAACAATCCATTATCTTCTCTTCATCTAAACCATCTAAAAAAGATCAACATTGGAAAAAGTTGAAGCTTGGCAAGCTCAAGGCTCTCTTTTCTCTCATTCCGGCGACCACCATTAATTCCGGTGACTAAGCTTAGCTTGATAGCTTCTTAAGGTAATATATAGATATATATTTCAAATTTTAGTTAATTTTCTGAATTTATTTTGATTTATTTTGATTTTATAGCCTAAGTAATGGTTTGTTCTTGTTGTTGGTGTTGTTTGTTTGTGTTGTTGATTTGTCATACCACTATCGTAGATGGCCTCATCATCTAGAAGTAATCCTAAGAGGAAAAAGACTGAAGTACCAATCGTAGTACCGGTAGTTCAAACTAGACCTTTAACCAAAAAGGAGAAAACTTTAACCTTTGAAAAAACCGCTAGTGTAGAAGCTAAGCGGGCGCATGATGAATACTTTGGTAAAAGTAAGGTTTGGTTAGAATGAGGGATTGATTTTTCAAAGATTGGTAAAGAAGTGAAAGAAATTTTCAAGGATAGAGGATGGTTGGATGTAGCTATGGATAGGAAAGATAAGATTAACGTTTCTATGGTATCAGAGTTTTATTCAGTATTATCTACTTATGATGCTGATACGGTTGAGGAGATGACATATATCCCTCTAAGAAATGTTAATGTTACTTTTTATCCTGCTATGATTAATGTATTCTATGGCTTAACTGATATACCGGAAGAGGAGGATTATCACAATGTTTGGGGTTTAGAACATCCTATGGCTCTGCAAACCAAAGCTTATGAAGCCCAACAAGCCTTTGACCCTACTGCTGAATGGATAGAAAATAGGTTTGCTTATGGGAATTGTATTAGGGACATACGGGCAATAAAACAGTTCTTAGGCCATAATGTATGTCCTTCCACACATGTTTGTGCATTTGGTCGAGATGAAGTAGTTATTGCTTGGGCCATGGTTAATGATATTCCTATAAATCTGGGGAAATTGATCTTTTCTAAGGCATGTGAGTTTGCAAGGACTCGTTATCGAGGGGGACGTCTCCCGTTTCCTAGTCTCATTTCTCGCCTTGTGTGAGCTTGCGAAGTCCCTGTCTTACCTCGAGATAGAATCATGTCTCCCTACATTCCTCCCATTGGTCTTAAGTCGAGAGCCTTACCTACTGGAGTAATAGATTACAATAATCCTAATCGTCAGCGGGCAGAACCACCACCTCCACCTCCTATTCACACTCATGTACCTAGACCGTCTAGATAGTCCACATCACCAAGATGTGAGCCAATTTGAGGCTATGTTTCAGCATTTAGTTCAAGCTCAGGCTAGAACTGATGCTAATATAGCTTTAGCCTGTGAGAAGAATAGACATTGGGCTGAGGACATTCGAGTTGGTCAGAGAGGATATCGAGATGCTATGAGTGAATATGATCCTAGATTTGCTGAGATTTCTGCTAGATACCCCTATAGTCAGCCTGACCCTTATACTATGCCAGATTGGATTCCGCCGATTTCACCACCTGTTATATTTCAGGACTACACGCCGTCATCCATAGGACAGGGTGGTATGTTTACAGGTACACCAGGGCCATCCATGGGCATGGGAGGAGTGACTTCTGTAGCAGATGTGACATCAGAATTTGGTTCATTTGGTCTACAGGGATCAGTTTCTATGTCGACGATGAGGACTGAGACATCATTTCGGACTTCTGATACATCGGATCCGCAGCAGTTCAGTTATGGTATTCATACGACGCAGTCTTTAGGAGCTGATTTTACTCCGATACTCCGGTCTACATTTGGATCATCGTCATCTCAGTACGACCCTACTGGTGACATTGATCTTAACTATGATGAGGACGAGTGATTTTGTCTCTATTGTATAACTATCTACTTTTTGGTTTGACTTAGTATCTTTTATGTTTGTTGTGTACGTTAAACGTTTGATGCACTCTCGGGGTAGTGCACGTTGTTATTTTGTGTCTTTTTCGTAGTTTTCGGATGTTTTTAGATCTTTCCCCCATGTTTTAAAAATATGCAGAATCATTTGTCAGGAAATAAATACTGGATCAAGCTGGAAATTGAAATATCTCTGACTGAGCACTATTTGACCGGCACGGGCCGGTTGGTGTCCGGCACGCGCCGGTGTAGTGGGCTGCAGGATCTTCTCAGGATATTTCCAATTCAGTCCAGCTTTGTCTATAAAAGGAAACAGATGCAGCATTCCTAAAATGCTCATTCCCTTCCTTTACCTTTAATTTTCTTGCTATAAAAAGTTTAAAATGTCTGATCGTTCATCCGTAAACAGTTATTCTCCTCCGCATACACCAAATTCAGTCATTCCACATCCATCTTTTCATCAAATCCCTTACGAGCCTATGTATGCTTCGGCTCACAACCCTTACATAAGTAATTTCAATCAATCACCGGTGTTGATTGAAAGAGGTTTAAATTTTAGAAAGGTTGACGACTGGGCATTTACAAGGATGGCAATAGATGGGTGGGACTATTTTTGTCGTGTGCCGAGAGGTAGGATTAATGTCACTTTGGTAAGAGAATTCTATTCGGTACTGTCGGAAGCTAACACTGTGTCGTTAACACAGTCTGTTACAGTGAGAGGAGTTGTTGTTCCTTTCACCTCCACCAACATAAATCAAATTTTCTTGATTCCACCAGTCCAAACTTCACCCAGTCATTTTGAGTATCAATGGAGATTGGATACTGCTGACGGTTTTATTACAAAATATTCGGAAGCTTGTCCACTCTTGTTCTACAATTATGATATTGATCAAAATGTCTCTACGACTGCTTTGCTTCCCCATCTTAGAACGTGGAAACGATTCATCAATTCACGAGTTTATCCAACTGTTGATTTCTCGGAAGTTAGTGATGATGAATTGATGCTTCTACATGCTATTACTACTGGAGCTGTTATAGATTGGGGGGTGCTGATTCAGAAATCAGCTGTGAGTTTTGCGTTGGGGAGAAGACCGAATTATCATCCTTTACCATTTGGATGGTTGATTTCTAGATTATGTGTTCGTTTGGCAAGGGTTCCGGAAAGAGCGACAGATGAATATTTTCCAGCTCGCATTCCTCATGTTGGGCTTTTACCAGTCGATATTCCGGGAGGATCGTCAAGTGGTGAAAATTAGATAACTGTGTTGGTAGACAGGAAGGAATAAAAATGATAAAAGTAGTACGGTACGTTAGTATAAGTCACAATAAATTAGAATAACTTAGTTTAATTAGTTTAACTTAATTTATGTTTTCTAGTAGTTCTAACTTGTATTGTAAAATTTGCATGTTTTAATTAATGTTTTTTATTATATAAACGCTCGTCTATTTGACACCTAAAATAATCTAACCATGATAGAATTCATTTTATTTTCTAATCCAAATTTTTACTACTCATTAGCCATCGAGACGATGCCAATTCGTAAGTGGGGAGTAGAGATTGGTTAGTAAATAAATTGAATTTAATACATCAAATACTTACACACTTAGTTTAATAAGCAATAATATATAATTATTTGATAAAAATAATATATTTGGATAGAATAAATTTTTAATTAAGTAAAGTAATCTTGATATATTATTCTTATATTAATTATGTCTATTTTAGATTTTTAATAAGATTTTTAGTATATATATCTTGATAAATATTATGAAATATTTTTTTTATGAAATTAGACAAAAGTTACTTATAATTATAATGAAATTTTAGAATAATTTTCTTTTCAAGACAAGTATGAAATTGGAATCGGATTAGGAATTATGAGATTTTTGGCATAACTTTGATAAACCAGAGCCAAATAAGCCTACCCAACATAATTTCCAATTTTGTCCCCACCTCAAAGATTGTAGAGTGATCAAGACCTCACTCGAATTAGCCATTATTATTAACTAGAAATTATCAACCCTAACTTAATAATGGTCTACATTTCTTTGAAAATCCATAAAGTTTAGTATGTATTTATGGATAAGCGGAGACAACATCGAAATTTGGTATATCTTTGAGATTGAAATGAATGTTATTCGAAGGCGATTTGTTATCAAATATGGTTATTCTCTAAAAAAAAAAATAATAATAATAATAATAATAATAATAAACATAAAAATATAAGAACAGAGTATTATAGGTATCTTTTCTGTTTTTGATCGACAACCCAAAAATAAAATATCAGATAAAGTCGCTTTGATGATAGTAGTCCAAATAGGGTATTATCACGAAATGTCCTATTCTTTGGGAATGAAGGTATATGCTATAAATCGATGAAAAAGAAAAGTCGAATCAAAACTATCAAGAATTATCACGAGTTTAAGGAAACCGGATTCGTGATTTTCGATCGAAAGAGTAGTACTCCGATCAATCTTGATAAAGCAATGCCTATGTTCTTAAGTTCTTATTATTTATGTTTATGTAAAAAAAAAAAAAAAAACCATATTTTGGAAGTTATTAAAGTTGAAAATTGAAAACAGTGTCAGGAGTGTTACTGATTGAGAAATTTTTGATCAGAAGATGAAGGTATAAGTATGCATTTACTTGCTTCTATCTCTTTTGATTTCCTTTGTTATCCTTTTCGATTAGCCAACTACCCTCGAGCACGAACGTTACAAGCCAATTTGCCAACTACTTGACTTAGTCATTGACTCCGATAAATCATACAGTGGAGATTAAAAAGTTGTTCTAAATATTTTATTTATACTTATAAAGTAATTCCTGAAAAATTTCATTCAAATAATATTTTATAACTAGTTTATTATGTTATATACACTTTTTATCTTCTTAATATCTTAGATAGATGAAATTAATATAATTATAATATTGACAGCATACATTACTAAGTTAGGAATTTAATCTAGAAGAATTATATTATCGCTTATTTTGCTCGAGGACGATCAAAAGCTAAGTGGGGAGTTGTGATGTATGAAAAATATATGATCATATTATAAGACTTTTTATTATTATATTTATGATATTTTAGTATAATTTCATATAAATGCATTAAAAACTTATAAAAATCATAGTTAGTTATAATTAGATGCATGAGTTATAAAAACGATAAAAACGATAATTTTAGTGTCAGATTTACGTTTGGTGTTTCGTTGAGTTTATTGCAGAATCAGATGTGTACCGAGATCCCAAAAGATGACATACTTTGAAGCATAATTCAAGAGTTTTTGTGGGATAAAAGATTATGCCGAAATCTAACAACTTTGAACAGATCAACTGTCCTTAGTGTTTCTACCGTGATTCATCTTCAACGGACATTTGACCTAACTTAGAGGCATTTTCAGAGAAAAAGTCCTTGATGAAAGTTGTAGATCTTCAAGAGAGCTTTCCAACGAATATCAAATCATGTCAATCTGAGGTCTACAGCTCGAGATAGGTTTTTACTTAACATCGAGATGTTGTATGTCCGGCACGCGCCGGAGAAGGCCGAATATTGCAGAAAAATCTCTGAAACTGGGCCCACAAATCTCTGACAAGGGAATATCTACTGTGTAGCCGGCACGCGCCGGTGGTGCTCCGGCACGCGCCGGTCAAGTTATGTGGCCTATAAATAGAGCTCAAGTGCAACCATTTTGAGGTGTACCAATGCATATATATCTCTTCTATAGTTTCGTTTTGTTGTTTTTAGTTAAATAAAAGCTGTAAACGGCACTCTGCCGGAATAATGCTGTAGTATAAAGTATCGTTATAATGCTTAGAGGATGTATCAAGGCTTATTGATGTCAAGGAGTTGCTATTTCCGGATGATACAACTCTGAATGCTTCGATTGTAACCTGGTAACTTTTCTAATGTATTTATGTTTATGTATTATTTTTAGTATCTATATATTAGTTATAATGATGTTAGGCTAACTTAATATCTAGCCAAGATATGAAATTGGATTAGTATTATCTTTTTAGGGAAATGGATGATGACTATACTAAAATTGGATAAAAATCGGTTATAATGAATCTCTTTCTATATTCGTATTGAATTAGCTACTTGATATGAAAGAATTCATAATCTAATTATGAATTGACGCCTCGTAGTTAGGTTATGAACTCATTAATAGAAAGACCGGAGGGTAAAATTGGCCGAGTGAAAACGTGACAACGGAATCCGATTTCCTAAACCGGGGGTAGATTTGTTTCGGGAGAAACAAACTCTTATTGAAATATGTACTCGAGAGATTATTACGTTTAATTCATTTGTTTAATTGACATACCTTAAAATTGGCTGAATGACAAAACGGAAGTGACCCATGCTTGAGGATGACATTGGATGAATGATTGGACATATGACAATTTCAGATGATCGTGTGAGGATGAATTGTTTAGTTTAGGAGTGCACCGTTTCGTATAATTGATTTAACTTAAAATAAAGATCGAGCACATCCAATTTCACTAAAAAGATATAATAATTCAATAACATATTCTTGGCTAGTCTCTAATTATAATATCTATCTCCCTCCCTTATATATTGTTTTGGTACCTATATATACTTATATCTATATATATATATATATATGATTATATATATATTTTTATACTTATATATATCTGTTTTAGTTTTATGCTTCTATTTATTGTTTGTTAGTTTAGAGTTTGGTTGGATGATAAAATTGCGACTTAGATTGAGATAATAACAGTTTCTCGGTGTTTAATCACACGGTGAATTACCAAGTTTTCCCTGAGGATCGACACCTGACTTACCACTCTATCACTACAATTTGACCCGGTACACTGCCGGTTAGGATTTGTATAGCCTAGGTAACGTCCGTCAGTATTTTGGCGCCATTTCCAAGGTTAGGTTTAGGTCTGTCACCCTACCTATGCAGGTGCATCCAATCAGAAAAGCTCGACTGCAGGGAAGTATGAGGTAGATGAGACCACGTTTCTAAAAGCTCAGTTGGCCGCACTACAGAAGCAAGTGACGGCAATGAATGTTCAAAGTCTTGTGTGTGACAACTGCAATGGCCAAGTGATGACGGTCAAATTATACCCGTAAAAGTCATCAACGTTGACCTTAAATCGAGATTAATAATATATATTTCATATTAAATCACTTGTTTATATTTATTATTTAATGTTATGTGGTTTATATTATGTAAATTGGTATTTAGCCGTTTTCATTATTAAACGCCGATTTATTGTGCGATAAATGTTTATTTTGTAGATCACAACAAATCGGGAGGATAAATGTCATTCAATCAAAAGATCTCAAGATAATAAGGAAGAAAATCGGAGCATTAATCAAGAGATAAATTAGAAATCGAGATCAACATGCAAGCGTGGAGTGGGGAGCAAGATAGAGCGAAGAAAACGTGTTGAATATGCCAAGTTTAGGTTCGGTCGACCGAGCCTGATGCTTGATCGACCGAGTGTCACCTCTCGGTTGACCGAGCCTCGGGTTTGGGTCGGTTTTCGGCTTTAATCGTGTTTATCTTCTAGAATCACCCTAAGTCGGCAAAAACTCCTATATAAGCAACAGCTTCGAGAAATTGTAATTCATATTCATATTCATTCAATAAAATCATTCTATTCATATCTTGATACAATGTAGAATAATTTGAGGGTTTCCAGAGTTTAAGGGCTGCAAATTATGTAAGCCTTTATTTTCTGCTTTTTTATTTTAAGTAATTAATCCCTCCCAATTATGCTTTATCGTTTGAGTTAGTTAATCATAGCTAGATGATGTAGATCTAGGCTATGACGTTAGGGAGGTGGAGATACCTTGTCTATGAGGATCCCATAACCTACGTCGTACACTTAGTATTTATTCATGAATCTGCATTGTTTAATTAATGTGTATCTATGTTAGTTTATATGAATGCTTTACGAGTTCTTGTTTAACTGCTTACGTATGATGAAACGCCGAGAGATATGTTCGGGATTGAATGCGGGGATGAAATCGTTCGGGTGACCGAATGGAATCATTCGGTCGACCGAGTGTCTATGCTCGGTCGACCGAGCCCTCTGTTCATCCGTTAGATAGCCATGTCTTTATGGTTAGGTTAACTTAATAGAATTTATCATCTCAGTAGGTATGGCTACGGCTATGTTGCTCGTCTGTTTTAATTAGCGTATGAGTAGAAAATACCAATATAGGGCTCCTAGGTCGGCTCATGAATTGATCTTCCGGGACTTTCAAATGAGATCTAGATCTGCTTACAGTATTAGGGAATTGTGCACATCTAGTTATACGTAAATCGTAGATTAACATGAGACCTAAAAAGTGAATGTTAATGGGACGAGATCGATGCGATCACTTAGGAAATCGCCTAACCATAGGAATGTTGCACAGTGAGGAATACGGTTAATATCGGCATCCCGAGAGTAAGTAGCGTGTGAGTTATATGAGATGGAGGCAGGCACTAAAAGCGAAGTCACGTAACAATATCACAAAGGATCTAGTGACCTAACGGGTGCTAAGTCAAGTTAAAGAGGATGACTCCCGTGAGCCAATCTAAAATAAGATACAAACGGATTAACAGATTAATAAGTTCGATTTATTATATAAATTATCTAGGTCCAAACGATAAAGACTATAATTGGGGAGGTTAATTACGTTGTGTCGAGTCGTGTCTTTACTTTTCTTGTTTTATGTTGGTCGTAGACCGCCTCTGTGTCCTTGACATGTTTAATTAATTGTTTGTATATAAGATGATCCACAATTGGTTCCCATGGGATCGACCTTGATTTACTATAGCTATACTACGATGGGCCTAGTCCTCTTGCTAGTATTGGTTTATGGTGGTCAAGTATATTATAACTGATTGACCACGTCATCAAGTTTTTGGCGCCGTTGCCGGGAACCAACGGTCAATTTTATATATAAATAATTTTTAATTCATGTCGAGTTTTACATTTTAGAGTCTGCTTTTACGTTTTTGAGTCCCTCTGGTTGTGCATTCATCGAAAATTCCAGATTCTTAAAATAAAATTAAAAAAAAAAAAAAATTTATTCGGTCGACCGAGAGACCTCATTCGGTCGAATCGAGAATTTAAATTTTGTTTTGTTCTTTTCTGCTCGCTTACTCGGTTTCGATTTGTGTTTTCGTGTCGGAATTTCGCGTGTCTGTTTATCCCGTATGTTTAATCCGTAAAGTCGATAGCGGCATGGGAGACCATGTTAAAATCGATCTACGGTCTGCTTTTGTTTTTCTTACGCTTGCGAAACCAGGGAAGCAATAATCGAGTCGATAATTTTCAAAGGCGCCGAGAAAATAACCCGAAGAAACATGTGGAGCTACGAATCTAAGATGGGAAAAGCGATGGAAGCAATACCTTTAAAGCACAAAGATGGCTCCGAAAAAATATTAAAGGCTTAAATTCTTCGTGGTACAGTGTTGAAGGCAAGGTACTACCCTTTTTTTTTGCTTATGTTTTACTACCTTGTGGTTTTTTGAGCATAAGTTAGCCTATACATGAACCTTAGTATGAATCGTAGCCCGGAGTTGGTTTGTAAGATTAATTCTATTAGTGTGGAAGGTTCTGCCCCAAATCTGTCTCATCTAAAGGGTGTAAGGAAACATGTAGTCGTTGAAAGGAAGCAGTGAATAAAGAGTTCCTCGTAGTTCTGTTAAAATCTCATGGTCCTATGCATGAAATTGCTTCTACTGGCCATGGGAGCAACAAATTGTGTAGTTTAAGCATTCGCAATCTCAAGAAGACGTTGAGTTTTGAAAGAACGCAATCTTCGGCTTTCGTTGATGTTTATTGTGATGGATTCTCGGTGAACCCACCTTAAACAGAAATGAGATTACGCTTTGAGTGAAAATTTAGAAATCGAAGAATCTTTGTACATAGGTTCGGAAATGGTTTAACCATGGCGGCGAGTTCAACCGAGCTTCGCTCAATCAACTCCTCTCCACGTGTGATGTGCGTTCTGGCAGCTTCAACAAGACTTAGCATAGCCGATAAGCCTTGGGCTAAACGGGCTTATCTTGACGGATTGGCCTGAACTGTTCACATATGTTCCAACGAATAAGACGGCATAGGCTTGCCTACATAACCGACCTTATTCGGAGTACTTTGATTCATTGTTTCTTATTGTCAAGGCCAAAACCGTATGTTAGCCGAGTTTCTTAGAATTCACTAATTCCTAAAATGAGAGCCGAGGTAAGAGCTTTGTATAAATGGTATGGATAAATGTCGTTTCCTAGGTCTCACAACCAAGGGAAGGGTATTAATCCGCAAAAGCGACAAGCCACCTCTAATAGTGCTCAGAGGGTCAAAGTCTGGCGATCCAAGAATGATAAATGACAAGGATAATCTTTGGAAAGTCGAGCTGAGGACTTTAAACTCAGAACTACTTCTTTAAAACCCTTAGGATTTCTTTTTAGGATTATAGGTTTTGTTTTCTTTGAGTCAAATAAGAGTAACGTGACATATGTTGAGGTTTTTTATTTTGCCGTGTTCCGATGGCCATTGGGCTAAGGATGTGCAAAACTTTTTTACTCAATATAGGCCACGTGAATTAGAGTTTCTTAGGAGAGTCAAGAAATTGCTAAATAAAAGGAAATTTAGCAATCAACCTTAAGATGGAAGCAGTAAGAGAGCTTGAGAATTATTGAAAATGTAACAGAGAATGATTGGTGTGAACAAGAACAATCTTTGTCAATTTCTAAAACTTTTTAGGTGATCCAAATGAAGATTCAAAGTGGTGCGCAATTCATTCTGCAACTATCCTTATCTTTCCCTTTACACTTTTTCACCTTCAAACTTTTCGATCCTCTCACCAATCTGCCCCAACAGTTCACATTTCTAACCATTCTTTCATCGCCTCTCTTTCTTTCCATCCGTTTCACTCTCCCACCCAATCTCAATGCCTTAACCATTTTCAACCCACCCATAAACACAATTTCTTACCCACCCTTTATCTTTTCTTCCCAACCTTATGTGTATCTTTTTCTAAACCCATCATAATCTCAACCTCCATTTTGTTTACAAAATACCTTTGTGTTGCGGAATTTGAAATATTGCTCAGCGTTAATGAATATCTTTTATCATTTTGATTTTCATGATCCTAGTTGGGGGAAGTGTAGCTCTGACCCTAGCTAGATTTTAAAGGTTTTTGGTTCGATCAAAGTACAACTTATCTTTCTACCGGAAGTTTTAAATTTCACACTTTTCCGACTATTCCGGCATCTCTAGATGATAAGTTTTGTTCTGAACTATCACACCGATCCGACCTTGTTGATGACGGTTATGACTTTTACGTGATACATTGGGTTATTAGTAATTTCAAGGAGTAGCTACATCTCCCTAAGTTGTTGATATCCAATGCAAGCGAGAAGTTTCTGCGTAAAGTATTTGATTTTATCTTTAGCCAATAGGTCGCATTCAATCTGTTATACCTTACCAAGTTTCTCTTTTCCTGGATTGAATACCTTTTCGATCGAGTCACCCTCGTGTTTTCCCACATGGGGTTATGCTTTTTGATCTTTGTCTTCTCCACCCGGTTTTAGGAATATTTAGGCGGTGGAGGTTGTAGATGAAGACCACCATCTTTAGTTGCTTGTTTATTTTTCTTTCTATTTAGTATTTTTCTTTTTGGTTTCCACTTGTCATTGGTTGTATAAAATAAAGTGGCTTAAACTGTTTTAGGTATTTATACCTCATTCTTGCCACATTATTTTAGAACTTCCATAGACATGGTGTTATTAACGGTTTCGTGGAGTTTGTGCCTTATCTGAGTTTTCACTTGCTTCTCCACAACATCTTTGACATTTACTCCGATATTGTTCCTTTACTTGAGAGCCGTTTCGAGCTAAGTCTTTTCTTAAATTCTCATTTATTTTTGTCATTGAGGACAATGCCATGTTTAAGTGGGGGGTAGGAGACTTAGCCATGTTATGTTATAATTGAAAATTGAATGAAACGGCACAAAATTGAAAAAATTGAATAAATACCATATTAGGTATCTCGTACCCTTAGAATTGTGAGTTCTAGCTAAGAATTGATAGGAAATAAACCAAGTTATATGAGTACGTGATCATTTTATACTTATGTTAAGTAAATTTAAGGATATTCATGCCCGTTTTTGCGAGTAGTTATTTATTATTCAATTACTCAATCTGTGAATCGAGTATACCGTGCAAATCATAATAACTGAAGAAATTATGTGTACATTGCATAGATGATTGGTTATGTAGACTTAGTGTCGATACTTATTGGCTGATGCATTCTTATATTTTAGCCACAAAAGTGGAGTAATAAGCTTGAGACGTACCTGTGTTTGACAATGCGTTAAAACACTGGGCTTTGTAATAACATTACCAAAGTAGCCCGCTTGTGGTAATATTCAATGCTATATTTGATCTAAGATAGGGGGATACTTTAAAAAGTTTTCTTCCTTGAGATTTATAGTATTTGAAAAATATGAAGATATGAAAAAATACTCAACTCTTTAAGAGGCTTTGAGTAGTACTCGGTCTCCAAGTCCAAAAACCCTATAGATACGCTCTTGCTTATTGCTCTAGTGCTTCAAAAATTTAAAGGCTTGAGAAATATGAATGCTGAGGTTGGTAGGTTGAGATTTCGAAGTCTGCTTAAACTCTAATCTTGCCCCGAATATATAAAACTAAATGCACATGCACACATCACTTCGATTCATAGTCGATAGTGAATAATGGATATCTTATGAGCATGACTAGTATGAGTTGACTTGAGCTTCTTGTGTAAGTATGATTTGACCATAGAAAATGTTGTCTTGGGGAATGACTTATTGATGCTTTGTTCGGGACGATCAAAGTCTAAGTGGGGGGTAGTTGATGACGGTCAAATTATACCCGTAAAAGTCATCAACGTTGACCTTAAATCGAGATTAATAATATATATTTCATATTAAATCACTTGTTTATATTTATTATTTAATGTTATGTGATTTATATTATGTAAATTGGTATTTAGCCGTTTTCATTATTAAACGCCGATTTATTGTGCGATAAATGTTTATTTTGTAGATCACAACAAATCGGGAGGATAAATGTCATTCAATCAAAAGATCTCAAGATAATAAGGAAGAAAATCGGAGCATTAATCAAGAGATAAATTAGAGAAATCGAGATCAACATGCAAGCGTGGAGTGGGGAGCAAGATAGACGCGAAAACGTGTTGAATATGCCAAGTTTAGGTTCGGTCGACCGGAGCACGATGCTTCGATCGACCGAGTGTCACCTCTCGGTTGACCGAGCCTCGGGTTTGGGTCGGTTTTCGGCTTTAATCGTGTTTATCTTCTAGAATCACCCTAAGTCGGCAAAAAACTCCTATATAAGCAAAGACTTCGAGAAATTGTAATTCATATTCATATTCATTCAATAAAATCATTCTATTCATATCTTGATACAATGTAGAATAATTTGAGGGTTTCGAGTTTAAGGGGCTGCAAATTATGTAAGCCTTTATTTTCTGTTTCTTTTATTTTAAGTAATTAATCCCTCCCAATTATGCTTTATCGTTTGAGTTAGTTAATCATAGCTAGATGATGTAGATCTAGGCTATGACGTTAGGGAGGTGGAGATACCTTGTCTATGAGGATCCCATAACCTACGTCGTACACTTAGTATTTATTCATGAATCTGCATTGTTTAATTAATGTGTATCTATGTTAGTTTATATGAATGCTTTACGAGTTACTGTTTAATCTGTTCTGTATGATGAAACGCTGAGAGATATGTTCCGGGATTGAATCTGGGGATGAAATCGTTCGGGTGACCGAATGGAATCATTCGGTCGACCGAGTGTCTATGCTCGGTCGACCGAGCCCTCTGTTCATCCGTTAGATAGCCATGTCTTTATGGTTAGGTTAACTTAATAGAATTTATCATCTCAGTAGGTATGGCTACGGCTCGTTGCTCGTCTGTTTTAATTAGCGTATGAGTAGAAAATACCAATATAGGGCTCTAGGTCGGCTCATGAATTGATCTTCCGGGACTTTCAAATGAGATCTAGATACATTCATTAGGGAATTGTGCACATCTAGTTATCGTAAATCGTAGATTAACGAGGAGACCTAAAAAGTGAATGTTAATGGGACGAGACTGATGCGATCACTTAGAAGTACGCCTAACCATAGGAATGTTGCCTGGTGAGGAATACGGTTAATATCGGCATCCCGAGAGTCGTAAGCGTGTGAGTTATATGAGATGGAGGCACTAAAAGCGAAGTCACGTAACAATATCACGCATGATCTAGTGACCTAACGGGTGCTAAGTCAAGTTAAAGAGGATGACTCCCGTAGCCAATCTAAAATAAGATACAAACGGATTAACAGTTAATAAGTTCAGTTTATTATATAAATTATCTAGGTCCAAACGATAAAGACTATAATTGGGGAGGTTAATTACGTTGTGTCGAGTCGTGTCTTTACTTTTCTTGTTTTATGTTGGTCGTAGACCGCCTCTATGTCCTTGACATGTTTAATTAATTGTTTGTATATAAGATGATCCACAATTGGTTCCCTGTGGGATCGACCTTGATTTACTATAGCTATACTACGATGGGCCTAGTCCTCTTGCTAGTATTGGTTTATGGTGGTCAAGTATATTATAACCTGATTGACCACGTCATCACCAAGGCCATCGTAGTAATCAATGCCAGCTTGACCCGATCTCTCAGGTCAAAGCTGTTCAAAACAATGTTGTTTGCCAAAATTGCGATACCGTTGGGCACACATTCCATCAGTGTCATCTGTTGTTGCATTCAGAGGAGGTGAATGCATTCACTTCTCAAAACTATCGACCTTCAGGTCAGAATCAAAACACTCAAGGGTTCAATTACAACCAGAACCACCCTGGTTTCCGATGGAGTGACCCTTCTTGGGCAGCAAACCCCCATCAGTTTCAGGCCCCTAGGCCTAGTCAAAGCAATTTTCAATTCAACTCTCGACCGGCATGGAACACCAATCCACCGGTCAATCAAAATCAAAATCAAAATCAAAATCAGAATCAATCATTTCAGATCTTAGAACAAAAGTTGAGTGAGCTAGTCACGGCCAACACTCATTTGGAAAATGCATTGAGTACTTTGACCAGTACAGTGAGGAATTTAGAGGTTCAAATGGGACAGATTTCAGGGCAGCAAGCAAGTCGACCTCAGGGTCAGTTGCCGAGTTTTACTGAGAAGAACCCCTGAGGGGTTAACATGGTCCAGAATGATCAGAATACTTGCACCGGTCTGTCTGCACCATGGAACTATGGTCAGGATGAGTTGAGTGCCGTGAATCTGAGGAGTGGGAAAACAGTTGGTGGTCAGGCCAACCAGGAAGCAGTAGCCCTCACCAGCGATGGGCGGGGGGAAGATCTTTGTTCTCCTCAGAAGGATGCTGGGGCGGCTGTTGAGCCAAGAGAAAAAGGAAATTCTGAAGAAAAGGTGAGAGTTGAGAATTCTGATGATGAAGGGAATACTACTGAGAAGAATTCGGATTCTAAGTTGAGTTCTGGGAAGCATGTGAGGTGGAAGGATAGGGAAGACAAAGCAATCAATCATAAGACAGCAAATAAGAACTTCACTGAGGAAGACTTTGCTGATCTCCCTTACCCACCTAGCAAAAACAAGCTCTCATTAGCAGTCGATAAAGAGTATAAGAAGGTTATCGACTTGCTCAAGAATACTGAGGCAAACATTCCATTAGTTGATCTTTTGGTAGGGATGCCAAAGTATACAAAGTTTATAAAGGACGCAGTAAGTTCGAAAAAGAAGCTTCAAGAGCTCGAACACATAATGTTGAATGGAGAATGCTCCGCAATCGGCCAGACTAAACTTCCTATGAAGTGTCCTGACCCTGGTAGATTCACGATTTCGTGTACTATCGGGAACAGAGACTTCCACAATGTTTTGTGTGATTCGGGAGCATCAATCAATCTGATGTCTACTTCAATCTTCCAATCTCTTGGATTGGATCAATCTATTACTCTTATACCTATTTCTCTTCAACTTGCAGATAGAAGTGTGAAGTATGCAAGGGGAATTGTAGAAGATGTGTTGGTCAAGGTTAAGAACTTCATATACCCAGCTGATTGGGTAATCATGGACATGACCAATGATGAGAAAACCCCTTGATCCTTGGAAGACCTTTTCTTGCAACTGCCCGTGCCTTACTAGATTCCTACAGTGGCGAAGTAACCCTACATTTGGAGGATGAGAGTATAAAGTTCAATGTGGGAAATGCAGTGAAGCACGCATCCAGTGACGCTTGTTTAGCTATTGAGGACGATTTCACTGATGAGTATGATGAACAAGTGTTCATGGGTAGTTGGGATGAGGAAGAATTCAATAAACAATCTGCAACTTGGACTGATGAGGAGTGGAAGAAATTTTTAGAAGAAATTGAGAAGAAGGACAAGGAAAGTTCTGATTACAAGGAGGTGGTAAGGAAGAGAATGAGGGAGAGGCATGATGATATTCCTAGATTTGCAAAAGGTGATGAGGCCCCTGTCTGCTGGGAGGCCATGATGCTTCAGAGCCCTTATGATAAGCTTGGAGATCTGGAGCTTAAGGGCGATAAATTGAGACCAAGTGTGGAGGAGCCACCGTCAGATTTAGTGTTGAAACCCTTGCCTCAACACTTGAAATACATTTTTCTGAGGGACGGTGATAAGCTCCCTTTGATCATTTCATCTAAGTTAGAACCGAAGGAGGAAGAAAAGCTTATCAAAGTGCTGTAAGATATTATCCTCGCCTTTGGTTGGCAAGTGGGAGATATCAAGGGGATAAGGCCTGATATCTGTATGCATAAGATCCGGACTGTAGAGGGATCGAGAAGGCTAAACCCTCATATGCAGGAGGTCATTAAGAAGGAAATCATCAAATTGCTTGACATGGGTATCATTTACCCAATAGCCGATAGTGAATGGGTGAGCCCCACTCAGGTGGTGCCAAAGAAAGGAGGAATTACTTTTGAGAAGAATGACAAGGGGGAAGAGATTGCCCTACGGCAAGTCACTGGGTATAGAGTTTGCATCGACTACAGAAGACTAAATGAGGTAACTCTAAAAGATCACTTCCCCTTGCCATTCATTGACCAAATCCTTGAGAGGCTTAGTGGCAAGCAATTTTATTGTTTTTGGATGGCTATTCGGATACTTTCAAATAGCCATCGACCCCACTGATCAAGAAAAGACTACCTTCACCTGTCCCTCCGGTACCTTCGCTTACCGAAGGATGCCATTTGGTCTCTGCAACGCACCGGCTACATTTCAAAGATGTATGCTGGCTATCTTTGATGGTTTAGTGGAGAAGGTGATGGAGATTTTTATGGATGACTTCTCTGTGTTCGGGGACAGTTTCGACCACTGTTTACACAATCTTGATAAAGTTCTATCCCGGTGCATAGAGAAGGACTTAGTCTTAAATTGGGAGAAGTGCCACCTGATGGTGGAAGAGGGAATTGTTCTGGGACACAAGGTGTCCAAAGAAGGTATTGAGGTCGACAAAGCAAAGGTAGAAGCTATTGAAAAAATGACATACCCCAAAAATGTAAGAGAAGTAAGAGGATTCTTAGGTCATGTTGGCTTCTATCGGCGGTTCATCAAAGACTTTTCTAAGATAGCCAAGCCTTTGTCAACTCTCTTAAGAGAAGACGTGAAGTTTGTTTGTACCCCTGAATGTGAAAGAGCGTTTAAAGAATTAAAAGACAAGTTGGTTACCTCGCCAATTCTTATAGCACCCGACTGGAAAGCTCCATTCGAGCTTATGTGTGATGCCTCTAATTATGCAGTCGGCGCGGTGCTAGGTCAGAGAGTGGAGGGTAGGTTCCAACCCATCTACTACGCTAGTCACACTTTAAACCCAGTAAGAAGTAAATTATGCAACAACCGAGAAGGAGTTGTTGGCGATGAGTTTTGCCATGGATAAATTTAGAAGCTATTTGCTTGGGTCGGAAGTTACGGTCTGGACAGACCATTCTGCATTGAAGTATCTGTTGAGTAAGGCTGATGCCAAGCCTCGTTTGTTGAGATGGATCTTGATTTTACAAGAGTTTGATGTCCATATCCGAGACAAGAGGGGTAGCGAGAATGTGGTAGCTGATCACATGTCTCGGCTGACCGATGATCCTCAAGTAGAGTCGGATGAGATTGGAATTGATTTTCCAACTGAGCAACTCATGACCATTGATGTGTGCAAGGTTGCTCCTGCCCATGCGGGAAAAGGTTCTCATTGGTTTGCACCCTTTGCAAACTTCTTGAGCGCGGCGAGATCTCCGGACCCGACGACATATCAGCAAAAGAAGAAATTCTTTTCGGATTTGAATTATTATGTATGGGACGATCCCATTCTCTTCAAACGTTGCAAGGATGGATTGCTCCGTAGGTGTGTCCCTGAGTTTGAGCAGAGGGACATTATGGAGCAATGCCATGGCGGACCTGTGGGAGGTCATTATGGAGCTAGGAAGACTGCTGTGAAGATTTTTCAGTCCGGTTTCTACTGGCCAACAATCTTTAAGGATACTGAGAGCTTTGTAAAGGTGTGACCGGTGCCACAAGACACGGTAAACTTTCGGCGAATGGACATGCCCTCCACCCCATCCAAGAATGCGAGGTTTTCGACGTATGGGGTATTGACTTCATGGGACCATTTCCATCCTCGTATGGGAACAAGTACATTCTCAGTCTCAAGTCGACTACGTGTCAAAGTGGGTGGAAGCGATAGCAACACCGCGAAGCGACCACAAGGTGGTCAAGAACTTCTTAAAGAAAAATATTTTCACACGGTTTGGCTGCCCACGAGCCCTCATCGGTGTGAAGGAACTCACTTCGCAATACTCCACTAGAAAAGATTTTAGAACGATATGGGGTAAAACACAAAATCGCTACCCTATCACCTCGAGACAGTGGGCAAGTTGAAGTGAGTAACCCAAGCTGAAGAGCATTCTAGAAAGACGGTGAACTCTCATAGGACGGATTTGAGTCGGCTGGATGATGTACTGCGGGCCTACAGGACATCTTTCAAAACTCCTATTGGCACGTCTCCGTTTCAGATGGTTTATGGCAAGGCCTTCCACCTGCCAATCGAGCTTGAGCACAGAGCATTCTGGGCTATTAAATTTTTGAATTTCAATAGCCAGTTATGCAGAGAAATGCGATTGTTGCAGTTGCAGGAGCTTGATGAGTTCAGACTCCAGGCCTACGAGAGCTCGAGAATCAGTAAGGAGAGGACTAAACTTCTTCACGACAAGAAAATCAAGAATAGGGAATTCAAAGCAGGCGAGTGGGTTTTACTGTATAATACCAGGTTACATCTATTTCCTGGTAAGCTACGTAGCCGTTGGTCTGGCCCCTTTGAAATCTTTCAGGTTTTTCCTAGTGGAGCAGTCGATTTGAAAGATAAGCAGGGCGGGTTGTTTAGAGTAAATGGTCATCGGTTAAAACACTATATTGGTCAACAAAAGGAACGACCGGTGGTTTTTTATCTGAACGACGTCCCTAGTCAAACCAGCTCCGATCCTTTGGCACCTGACGATTTACATCTCTGTGAGTTCTTTGATGATGTTGTGATCCCTGATGTTACACCTCGGCTTGTGAAACAAAAACCTAAAAAGAAGAAGAAAAGAATCATATGAACAAAGTGGATACAGACGTTTGATAATATGGCCAAGACGTTGGCAAGACTTTGTTCCTGTGGATTCCAGACTGTCGAACCCGAGGAGATCGAGAATGATTCCGGGAAGAGGCCTCACTGGCCTGACCCGGGTTGAGTTTTTATTGGTTAGTCGAGCTCCCGACTATAATTAAGCCCTTCTAGGATGGTAACCTAGATATCTTTTTTTTTGTCTGTAGTTTATTTTTTGTTTTGTTTCTCTTATTAGTTGCTAATGGTCGAGCAAACGACGTTAAACAAAAGCGCTACCGGGAGGCAGCCCGTTAAAATAATAATAATAATTTGAATAAGATTAGTCTTACTGTGGAATCTGTGGACAGAGTGAATATAATGGATTAAGTACAACCAAGTATCAGGATGAATGTTTGAATGACTTTTAAAAGGGAACGATTAGGTGGTTATCCGAAAATCCCGAGGGAGATTACAGAAAACATTCAAATACATCATTTCTTGGACTTCGGTTATTAAAACAATTTGAAAGGACCCTTGAGAATCTGGGTATAAAAGACTCAATACTCTTTCACACATTTTGATGTATGATAAAAATATAACTATATTATATGACTTTTTATATCGTATTTACGATAATATCGTATAAATTCTATAAAAATATATCTAAAAACTCATAAAAATCTAAATCGTTATAAATAGATATTATCGTTATAAATTTAATAAAACTTATGATTTTGTGGTCGAATTCTGTGGTTCGTGTTTTTGATTGCTTTGAGTACGTGTAATGGAAAATCAAGAATTAAAATCAAAGCAAGGGAAAACCGAAGCGGATATTTTCCAAAGTTCGGCACGCACCGGAGGTGACCGGCGCGCGCCGGAATCTCTCTGCCACCAGCACATGGACTCTGACAGGAGAGAATATGTACTGTAGCACCGGCACACGCCGGAAGGTGACCGGCACGCGCCGGCCTACTACCTACACTATATAAATACCCCCTCCCTTAGCATAAGTCGAATGCCCCTTCTTGGCCACTCTTGGCCAAGAATTCTCCCATCTCCCTTCTTCTCTTTTCTTATGTTTTTATTTTCGTTTTGGGCCCGTGTATGTATACATATGTCTATGTATGTATATATACATGTATATGTATAAATAAATAAAGTAGTACTGTTATCGTTTTAATATAGTTTCATTTTCGTTTTTCGTTATTTTTCTTGTTCTTTCATTTTGTCATATATATATCTATATATATGAGAATCTGGCAAATGATTGGATTAAGGCTTTAATTTGGTTTTAATAGACTTCTGGCATTGACAGAAGGATATTATGTAAAACTTCCCGCCGTTTTAATCCATGACATTTTGACAGAGTCTAATTTATATATATGTATCTATATATTTCGTGGTTATTTTCGTCGTTATGAGTGGCTAAGTGCTCAAAGCTAGAACCACCTTTGTGAAGCTACCATCACCGGAATAAATAAGGATTTCGCATTCATTCGTTCCCGTAAGCTTTCTTGTTCTTCCTTCATGTTTTGAATTGTCTAAAGTGCAATGTGTATGAACAATACGTGTGTTGCATGCTAATCGAATTTAAACATACGAAAGTTGATAAATTCGTAGATTACCGTGAAGGAGAGTGATAATATTTTTCCAACAAGCGAGAGTTGAGGGAGAATATTGTTAGATTAGGATAATTTTTATCCAAATCTTTGATCCATAAATGCTTTAGTTGTACCGAAAGGGGGACTAATTAAAAGGCGATGAACCGAGAGAGGAAACGCCTCTTTAGTAGATTATAATCCAAGACTTACGAATGAATGTGTGTCTTTCTTGTTAATTTCGGTGGGGTGGTGAAACAATGGTGCGTTCTAGTTGTTTTAATTGTTTATCCGCCTAGAATAAGAAACACGTTCACTTTGGTATTTACAAACCACTTAACCCTTGGGTTCGACCTCGTACTCCTGTAGCTATTCTAACAATCGATCCGGTCCACTGCCGGTTAGAGAGTTGGTTTACCCACGGTTTTGCGAGTCTTTTATAAATGTATTTTTGTGTGGGTGAATTTCAAGCTCAACAAAATTGGCGCCGTTTCCGGGGATAAGTGTGCTATTTGTGATATCTTCGTGTGTGTGTTTTCTGTTTTTGTTTTCAATTTTCGAAAAAAAAATTCGGTAAATACCGAGTGGATTCGGTAATTACCGAGAGAAATTTTTTTTTATTGTTTTCTTGTTGTTTTCGATTTTGGTTGATTGTTTTTGTTAGTCGAGCTCCCGACTATAATTAAGCCCTACTAGGACGGTGACCTAGATATCTTTTCTTTTTCTGTCTGTAGTTTATTTCTGTTTTGTTTCTCTTGGTTGGTCGAGCAAACGACATTAACCAAAAGCGCTACCGGGAGGCAGCCCGTTAAAATAATAATAATAATTTGAATAAGACTAGTCTTACTGTGGAATCTATGGACAGAGTGAATATAATGGGTAATGTGGACTAAGTACAACCAAGTATCAGGATGAATGTTTGAATGACTTTTAAAAAGGGAACGATTAGGTGGTTATCCGAAAATCCCGAGGGAGATTACAGAAAACATTCAAATACATCATTTCTTGGACTTCGGTTGTTAGAACAATTTGGAAGGACCCTTGAGGATCTGGGTATAAAAAACTCAATACCCTTTCACACATTTCATTTTATGATCTAGTCTGTTTCAAATTTCTTTTGTGCCCTTATCCCCGAGGTACGTCTTGTTTCCCCATGTGTGCAGGACATTTGCGATAGCGATTGTGAGATTTCAGATGAAATCAGTTTACCGGTGGATGGTCCACAGTCTACTGATTTTCTCAAGAATTTCTGGATCTGACTCATGACCACTTCCAGAATTGCCACCTTCGAATTACAACCTGCTAAGTTTTTCTTATTTTGCACATGCTGAGGGCATCATGTAACTTACGTGTGGGGGAGGGTTATATATGTTTTATTTTTATTTTTATTTTTATTTTTTTTCTTCTTGTCTTGGTTTTAAACGTTTATACTAAATATATGAACATGTGCATATTTTCCTTCTATTTTCTAACTACTTTATTCTACTCATTATTCATCGGGACGATGTCAATTCGTAAGTGGGGAGTAGAGTATGTTAGTAAATAAATTTGAAAATATTAAAAATTAACGCTAAAATTAAAATAAGTATATTGATTTCTTAACACTTAGTTTTATTTTTCCTATTGTAGAAATAAGATAATATATAATTTTTATAATAAAAATGATATATTTGGATAGAATAAATTTTTAATTAAGTAAAGTAATCTTGGTATATTATTTCTATATTATTTTATATCTATTTTAGATTTTAATAAGATTTTAAGTATGTATACCTAGATAAATATTATGAAATATTTTTTTATGAAATTAGACAAAAGTTACTTATAATTATAATGAAATTTTAGAATGACTTTCTTTTCAAGACAAGTATGAAATTGGAATCGGATTAGGGATGATGAGATTTTTGGCATAACTTTGATTAACTAGAGCCAAATAAGCCTACCCAAACATAATTTCCAATTTTTGTCCCCACCTCAGCCTTGTAGAGTGATCAAGACCGCACTCGAGATTAGCCATTATGATTAACTAGAAATTACCAACCTTAACTTAAAATGGTCTACATTTCTTTGAAATCCCGCAAGTTTAGTATGTGCTTATGGATAGCGGAGACGACATTGAAATGCAATAATGGTATATGCTGAGATTGGAATAAATATTATTCGGAAGGCAGTCTTTTATCAAAAATTGTTATTCTCTAGAAAAAGAATAGTAAAGTATTAATATATTCGATCTCACCTCATGACGCTTGAAAGATAGTCGATTCTGGCAATGAGTTCGGGTATGTTTATGCTTTAAAAAAAAAATCCTCTGGTTATTAGAATTAAATTTTGAAAACAGTGTCAGGATGTTACCGATCGAGAAATTTTTTATCAGAAGTTGAAGGTGTAAGTACGTACGACTTGCTTCTATCTCTTTTGATTTTCCTTTGTTATCCTTTCGATTAGCCAACTACCCTGAGCCTGAACGTTACAAGCCATTTTGCCAACTACTTGACTCAGCCCTCGATTCCGATAAACCATACAGTGGCGATTATAAAGTTATTCTAAGTATTTTATTTATATTTATTAAGTAATTAAGGTAGAATTTCATTTAGATAATATTTTATAACTAATTTATTAAGTTGTACACACTTTTATCTTCTTAATAATCTTAGATAGATAAAATTAATATAATTGTAATATTGATAGCATACGTTACTAAGTTAGAAATTTAATCTAGAAGAACTATATTATTTGCATTATAAACTTTTTATATATTATCGCTTATTTTGCTCGAGGACGATCAAAAGCTAAGTGGGGAGTAGTTGATGTATGATAAAAATATAACTATATTATATGACTTTTTATATCGTATTTACGATAATATCGTACAAATTCTATAAAAATATATCTAAAAACTCATAAAAATATAAATCGTTATAAATAGATATTATCGTTATAAATTTAATAAAACTTATGATTTTGTGGTCGAATTATCGTGGCTCGTGTTTTTGATTTGCTTGAGTCGTGTAATGGAAAATCGAAGAATTAAAATCAAAACAAAGGGAAAACCGAAGCCGATATTTTCCAAAGTTCGGCACGCACCGGAGGTGACCGGCACGCGCGGAATCTCTCTGCCACCAGCACATGGACTCTGACAGGAGAGAATATGTACTGTAGCACCGGCACGCGCCGGCCTACTACCTACACTCTATAAATACCCCCCTCCCTTAGCATAAGTCGATTGCCCCTTCTTGGCCACTCTTGGCCAAGAATTCTCCCATCTCCCTTCTTCTCTTTTCTTATGTTTTTATTTTCATTTTGGGCCCGTGTATGTATACATATGTCTATGTATGTATATATACATGTATATGTATAAATAAATAAAGTAGTACTGTTATCGTTTTAATATAGTTTCATTTTCGTTTTTCGTTCTTTTTCTTGTTCTTTCATTTTGTCATATATATATATCTATATATATATGAGAATCTGACAAATGATTGGATTAAGGCTTTAATTTTGTTTTAATAGACTTCTGGCATTGACAGAAGGATATTATGTAAAACTTCCCGCCGTTTTAATCCATGACATTTTGACAGAGTCTGATTTATATATATGTATCTATATATTTCGTGGTTATTTTCGTCGTTATGAGTGGCTAAGTGCTCAAAGCTAGAACCACCTTTGTGAAGCTACCATCACCGGAATAAATAAGGATTTCGCATTCATTCGTTCCCGTAAGCTTTCTTGTTCTTCCTTCATGTTTTGAATTGTCTAAAGTGCAATGTGTATGAACAATACGTGTGTTGCATGCTAATCGAATTTAAACATACGAAAGTTGATAAATTCGTAGATTACCGTGAAGGAGAGTGATAATATTTTTCCAACAAGCGAGAGTTGAGGGAGAATATTGTTAGATTAGGATAATTTTTATCCAAATCTTTGATCCATAAATGCTTTAGTTGTACCGAAGGGACTAATTAAAAGGCGATGAACCGAGAGAGAGAACGCCTCTTTAGTAGATTATAATCCAAGACTTACGAATGAATGTGTGTCTTTCTTGTTAATTTCGGTGGGGTGGTGAAACAATGGTGCGTTCTAGTTGTTTTAATTGTTTATCCGCCTAGAATAAGAAACACGTTCACTTTGGTATTTACAAACCACTTAACCTTGGGTTCGACCTCATACTCTGTAGCTATTCTAACAATCGATCCGGTCCACTTGCCGGTTAGAGTTGGTTTACCTGCGGTTTTATGAGTCTTTTATAAATGTATTTTTGTGTGGGTGAATTTCAAGCTCAACAAAATTGGCGCCCGTTCCGGGGATAAGTGTGCTATTTGTGATATCTTCGTGTGTGTGTTTTTCTGTTTTGTTTTCAATTTTGAAAAAAAAATTCGGTAAATACCGAGTGGATTCGGTAATTACCGAGAGAAATTTTTATTGTTTTCTTGTTGTTTTCGATTTTGGTTGATTGTTTTGTTAGTCGAGCTCCCGACTATAATTAAGCCCTACTAGGGGGTGACCTAGATATCTTTTCTTTTATGCGTAGTTTATTTCTGTTTTGTTTCTCTTGGTTGGTCGAGCAAACGACATTAACCAAAAGCGCTACCGGGAGGCAGCCCGTTAAAATAATAATAATAATTTGAATAAGACTAGTCTTACTGTGGAATCTATGGACAGAGTGAATATAATGGGTAATGTGGACTAAGTACAACCAAGTATCAGGATGAATGTTTGAATGACTTTTAAAAAGGGAACGATTAGGTGGTTATCCGAAAATCCCGAGGGAGATTACAGAAAACATTCAAATACATCATTTCTTGGACTTCGGTTGTTAGAACAATTTGGAAGGACCCTTGAGGATCTGGGTATAAAAGACTCAATACTCTTTCACACATTTCATTTTATGATCTAGTCTGTTTCAAATTTCTTTTGTGCCCTTATCCCCGAGGTACGTCTTGTTTCCCCATGTGTGCAGGACATTTGCGATAGCGATTGTGAGATTTCAGATGAAATCGGTTTACGATGGATGGTCCACGATCTTGATTTTCTCAAGCATTTACGGATCGACTCATGACCACTTCCTTCATTGCCACCTTGAATTACAACTGCTAAGTTTTTCTTATTTTGCACATCTTTGAGGCATCATGTAACTTACGTGTGGGGAGGGTTATATATGTTTTATTTTTATTTTTATTTTTATTTTTTTTCTTCTTGTCTTGGTTTTAAACGTTTATACTAAATATATGAACATGTGCATATTTTCCTTTTATTTTCTAACTACTTTATTCTACTCATTATTCATCGGGACGATGTCAATTCGTAAGTGGGGAGTAGAGTATGTTAGTAAATAAATTTGAAAATATTAAAAATTAACGCTATAATTAAAATAAGTATATTGATTTCTTAACACTTAGTTTTATTTTTCCTATTGTAGAAATAAGATAATATATAATTTTTATAATAAAAATGATATATTTGGATAGAATATATTTTTAATTAAGTAAAGTAATCTTGGTATATTATTTCTATATTATTTATATCTATTTTAGATTTTAATAAGATTTTAAGTATGTATACCTAGATAAATATTATGAAATATTTTTTTATGAAATTAGACAAAAGTTACTTATAATTATAATGAAATTTTAGAATGACTTTCTTTTCAAGACAAGTATGAAATTGGAATCGGATTAGGGATGATGAGATTTTTGGCATAACTTTGATTAACTAGAGCCAAATAAGCCTACCCAAAAATAATTTCCAATTTTTGTCCCCACCTCAGCCTTGTAGAGTGATCAAGACCGCACTCGAGATTAGCCATTATGATTAACTAGAAATTACCAACCTTAACTTAAAATGGTCTACATTTCTTTGAAATCCCGCAAGTTTAGTATGTGCTTATGGATAGCGGAGACGACATTGAAATGCAATAATGGTATATGCTGAGATTGGAATAAATATTATTCGGAAGGCAGTCTTTTATCAAAAATTGTTATTCTCTAGAAAAAGAATAGTAAAGTATTAATATATTCGATCTCACCTCATGACGCTTGAAAGATAGTCGATTACGCAATGAGTTCGGGTATGTTTATGCTTTAAAAAAAAATCCTCTGGTTATTAAATTAAATTTTGAAAGCGATTAATCGAGGATGTTACCGATCGAGAAATTTTTGATCAGAAGTTGAAGGTGTAAGTACGTACGACTTGCTTCTATCTCTTTTGATTTTCCTTTGTTATCCGTTCGATTAGCCAACTACCCTGAGCCTGAACGTTACAAGCCATTTTGCCAACTACTTGACTCAGCCCTCGATTCCGATAAACCATACAGTGGCGATTATAAAGTTATTCTAAGTATTTTATTTATATTTATTAAGTAATTAAGGTAGAATTTCATTTAGATAATATTTTATAACTAATTTATTAAGTTGTACACACTTTTATCTTCTTAATAATCTTAGATAGATAAAATTAATATAATTGTAATATTGATAGCATACGTTACTAAGTTAGAAATTTAATCTAGAAGAACTATATTATTTGCATTATAAACTTTTTATATATTATCGCTTATTTTGCTCGAGGACGATCAAAAGCTAAGTGGGAGTAGTTGATGTATGATAAAATATAACTATATTATATGACTTTTTATATCGTATTTACGATAATATATCGTTACAAATTCTATAAAAATATATCTAAAAACTCATAAAAATATAAATCGTTATAAATAGATATTATCGTTATAAATTTAATAAAACTTATGATTTTGTGGTCAGAATTACTGTGGCTCGTGTTTTTGACTGTTTCAGGGTACGTGTAATGGAAAACTGAAGAATTAAAATCGAAACAGTGGAAAACCGAAGCCAGATATTTTCCAAAGTTCGGCACGCACCGGAGGTGACCGCCTGTGCGAATCTCTCTCGCCACCAAAGACATGGACTCGACGGAGAGAGAATATGTATCAGAGCACCGCACGCGCCCGGCCTACTACCTACACTCTATAAATACCCCTCCTTTAGCATAAGTCGATTGCCCTTCTTGGCCACTCTTGGCCAAGAATTTTCCCATCTCCCTTCTTCTCTTTTCTTATGTTTTTATTTTCATTTTGGGCCCGTGTATGTATACATATGTCTATGTATGTATATATACATGTATATGTATAAATAAATAAAGTAGTACTGTTATCGTTTTAATATAGTTTCATTTTCGTTTTTCGTTCTTTTTCTTGTTCTTTCATTTTGTCATATATATATCTATATATATATGAGAATCTGACAAATGATTGGATTAAGGCTTTAATTTTGTTTTAATAGACTTCTGGCATTGTCAGAAGGATATTATGTAAAACTTCCGCCGTTTTAATCCATGACATTTTGACATGAGTCGATTTATATATATGTATCTATATATTTCGTGGGTTATTTTAAATCGTTATGAGTGGCTAAGTGCTCAAAGCTAGAACCACCTTTGTGAAGCTACCATCACCGAATAAATAAGGATTTACGCATTCATTCGTTCCGTAAGCTTTCTTGTTCTTCCTTCATGTTTTGAATTGTCTAAAGTGCAATGTGTATGAACAATACGTGTGTTGCATGCTAATCGAATTTAAACATACGAAAGTTGATAAATTCGTAGATTACCGAGAAGGAGAGTGATAATATTTTTCCAACAAGCGAGAGTTGAGGGAGAATATTGTTAGATTAGGATAATTTTTATCCAAATCTTTGATCCATAAATGCTTTAGTTGTACCGAAAGGGGGACTAATTAAAAGGCGATGAACCGAGAGAGGAAACGCCTCTTTAGTAGATTATAATCCAAGACTTATGAATGAATGTGTGTCTTTCTTGTTAATTTCGGTGGGGTGGTGAAACAATGGTGCGTTCTAGTTGTTTTAATTGTTTATCCGCCTAGAATAAGAAACACGTTCACTTTGGTATTTACAAACCACTTATCCCTTGGGTTCGACCTCGTACTCCTGTAGCTATTCTAACAATCGATCCGGTCCACTGCCGGTTAGAGAGTTGGTTTACCCACGGTTTTGCGAGTCTTTTATAAATGTATTTTTGTGTGGGTGAATTTCAAGCTCAACACATTTCATTTTATGATCTAGTCTGTTTCAAATTTCTTTTGTGCCCCTATCCCCGAGGTACGTCTTGTTTCCCCATGTGTGCAGGACATTTGCAATAGCGATTGTGAGCTTTTAGATAAAATCAGTTTACCGGTGGATGGTCCACAGTCTACTGCTTTTCTCAAGCATTTCTGGATCTGACTCATGACCACTTCCAGAATTGCCACATTCGAATTACAACCAGCTAAGTTTTTCTTATTTTGCACATGCTGAGGGCATCATGTAACTTACGTGTGGGGGAGGGTTATATATGTTTTATTTTTATTTTTATTCTTTTCTTCTTGTCTTGGTTTTAAACGTTTATACTATATATATGAACATGTGCATATTTTCCTTTTATTTTCTAACTACTTTATTCTACTCATTATTCATCGGGACGATGTCAATTCGTAAGTGGGGAGTAGAGTATGTTAGTAAATAAATTTGAAAATATTAAAAATTAACGCTATAATTAAAATAAGTATATTGATTGCTTAACACTTAGTTTTATTTTTCCTATTGTAAAAATAAGATAATATATAATTTTTATAATAAAAATGATATATTTGGATAGAATAAATTTTTAATTAAGTAAAGTAATCTCGATATATTATTTCTATATTATTTATGTCTATTTTAGATTTTTATCAAGATTTTAAGTATGTATACCTAGATAAATAGTATGAAATATTTTTTTATATGAAATTAGACAAAAGTTACTTATAATTATAATGAAATTTTAGAATGATTTTCTTTTCAAGACAAGTATGAATTTGGAATCGGATTAGGAATGATGAGATTTTTGGCATTACTTTGACTAACTATGGCCAAATAAGCCTACCCGAACATAATTTCCAATTTTTGTCCCCACCTCAGCCTTGTAGAGTGATCAAGACCTCACTCAAACTAGCCATTATGATTAACTAGATATAACCGACCCTTAACTTAAAATGGTCTACATTTCCTTGAAATCCCGCAAGTTTAGTATGTGCTATGGATAGCGGTGGCGACATCGAAATTCGTGAGTGGTATATCTTTGAGATTGGAATAAATATTATTCGGAAGGCAATCTTTTATCAAAAAACTGTTATTCTCTAGAAAAAGAAAAAAGTTGGAATAGTTAGGTACTGATGTATTTGTTCTCACCTCATGACGCTTGAAAGATAGTCGATTATGGTAATGAGTTCGGATATGTTAGTATTCTGAAAAAAAAAAGAGATCATGGTTTTAGAACCACTTTTGCAAAGTTATTCAGGTTTAAATTTGAAAACAGTGTCAGGATGTTACTGATCGAGAAATTTTTGATCAGAAGTTGAAGGTGTAAGTACATACGACTTGCTTCTATCTCTTTTGATTTTCCTTTGTTATCCTTTCGATTAGCCAAATGATGAGCTAAAATTTACCCCTCAAAAATACATTTATAAAGACTCGCAATTGTGGGTAAACTAACTCTCTGGCGACAGTGCCCAGGTCGATTGTTAGGATAGCTACAGGAGTACGAGGTCGTCCCAAGAGAAATGTGGTTGTGAGTACCAAAGTGAACGTGGTTCTTAGTCTAGGCGATCAAAGTTTTGGTGGAGTGATATTATACTAATGCAGAAAAGTAAAGATTAACTAACAATATTAAAAAGCATAGCCGAGTTATGATCCAACAGGTTATCATCCCACAGGAAAAACTTGATAAGGAGTGTGTTTTATCTGATTCAGTTTATATGACATTCACGGGTGTCAACTCTTTATTCTTGCGTTAAGATTTGAACAACTCTCACTTAACCCCCATACTAGGTTTATTAACTCTCCCTTTAGGAAGCTAACTCGCCTAATATGGTTGACCAGAATAAAAAGCTACTGAAAAACCTCACAAAAAAACATAGTTTTAACGTGTCACTTAGGTTGCCAATCTAACGATTAAGGCTATGTTTTAGTGATTCTAATACATGTTTCATTCATCTCGTAAAGATAAGAATCTCACATAGGCATAGTCCTGACCTGTCACTCAGGTTGTCAATCTGACAATCAAGACTATGATTAGTGATACTCATATCCCACATCTCACCGCAAAATACATTTATAATCTCGATGTAACAATGAACAAGGTTGTCAATCTCATTCAAAGTTATTAAAATGATCAAAACAAGTTTTAAAACATGAACGTTTCTTTTAAGCACGACACAACTCCATCTCATCTCCCGAGGGTTGATTTCACCCGTTTTCACATATTTCGGCTATGTTGAGTTTAGCTACTCATTATAACGGAAAAGAAAAATATATCATATATATATATATATATATACATAGAAATATATATCGTAAAAGTAAATGCGTAAGTAATTGCGTAAATAAATGCGTAAAAGTAAATGCGTAAGTAAATGCGTAAAAGTAAATAGAAACTCGAAAACAACAATCTATCGATAATTATCCCGTTACAACGGTATTTTAATTAATTTATATAAAAACATATATATATATATATATATATATATATATATATATATATATATATATATATATATATATATATATATATATATATATATATACATATAGATCTACTTATATATAGCCCAAAAGATGAAAAGAAGATGGAAGAAGATGGAAAATGATGGAAAAGAGATCTATATAGATATATATATATCAACAAAACAAGATGAAGATGATGATCTATGATGATGGTGATCATGGATGAAGATGAAGATCAACGATGCTGATCAACGGAAGATGATGGAAAAGAGATGGTGAAAAGAGATATATATATATATCTTCAACAAAATCAAAACAAAAACAAAAAAAATTGATGATGATGATGATGATCATGATGAAGAAAAAAAATGGAGAAGAAGAGAAGATGGAGAGGAAGAGAAGATGGAGCTCTCTCCCCTCAACTCTTCTTTGATGTAATTTTGGGTATATATATATATATATATATATATATATATATATCTGCGTATATATGAGTTTTCAGATGCAGATCTGCTGCAAAATACAGTCCGGATCGGTCCTGAAAAGTCCCGGACCGATCCGAATGCTGTTCATCATTCGATCAGTTCAGTAAAATGGCCATAACTTGAATTGTAGACCTCCGATCGACATGATTCAAAGTGCGTTGGAAATCTCTTTCAAAATGCCGTTTTGATGGGCCATTTGTTCGTCGAAGATATAATTCGTTAGTGGCACTACGAACCACTGAGCCACTTGACCTTTTAAGCTAGTGGCACACTCTTATATCCCTAAAAACACCTCTTTTAGGCCTCAAAACGTTCGTCACTCGGGCTTTTGGTTAACCTATAATTCTGCAATAAACCACCATAATACCAAACGTAAATCCGACACGACACTCCGGTTACTAAACCGGTACAAAATCTATAAAAATATGATATTTTACATAAAAGCTTCTACTAACATACTTAGATAAAACATAGGAATTAATGACTTAAATTGATATAAAAGTGCTCAAAATGATATCAGAAACGGGGTGAAAAGTTATAAAAATAACAGTGAATTTTTCCGTCATCACAACCCCTCACTTAGCTTTTGGTCGTCCTCGAACAAAACAAGCGATAAAACAAAATGAATGAGGGAAAATTCATGAAGAGATAAGATATAAAGGACAACCAGATGATGCAACCCTTCGAATCATAACCACACGTTAACCTTAATATAAATGTATAACAGAGTGAGTGTGTGAATAACCTCTCAAAAATTATTATCATGCAATTAATCATGAAATCATGCATGCAAGACCTGTAGTTGCAAACCATAGGCTTAAGAATGATATCAATCTCCACTAATCGAGACATTTGGATTCAAGAAGATAGATCAGGTAGGACTTGAATGGTTATAACGTTAGGCCAGGGTAATTTCGGTTAATCGAAAAGAATATTTTGGAAACTGGAGAAAAAGAAGTACGAGTGAACCTAATCAACTCATGTACCACCTCATATTTACCATACAAACCATACAAACTCCTTTCTGATTATTTTCAATACTTTGGGAACCATAGGATACTAACATACTCGAACTCATTGCCAAAATCGATTATGTTTCAAGCGTCATAAGGTGAGATCGAATACATTAGCACCTATCTCACTATCCCAACTCTAACATCATAAAAAATAACTTTTGAACTCATCTCTTTGATTCCAACCCTTTTTATTTCTATATACATCCAGATTTTGTTTGTTTGTTTTTCTTTTTTCTTCCTTTTTTTTCTCTCTTTTTTTTTTTTTTTTCTTTTCTTTTTCTTTCTTTTCTTTTTGTTTTTTTTTTTCTTTCTTTTTGGCCCAAAACCGAACATCTGGTTCAACCGAGCCCTCCTCTCATATAGCTCAAAACCAAGAAACCAACCGACTAAAAACATCATTTCCCCCCACTTCATACTTGTTTTAGCAAATGTGGTCCAACAAAAGACTAAGTCCACTCGTAGGGTTAAAATGAAGGGAATGTGACCATAAATAAGGCTCAAGGGTAGGTTTCTAACTAAGTAACAAAATGGCTATAGCGAATGGTGGTCAGACCATTCTTTTAAGGCTGAGTAAGGGCTACGAAGGTCAAATGTTTAGGTTTAGGCTTATTTGGCTATAGTAGGGTCAAAGAGAATGCCATGACCGTCATCCCTAACTTCGATTCCAAACATCTTTCTATTTCGCCTCGAAAGGATATCAAGCCTAAGTTCTAGTTGCTATAAAAGTATGCTTACATGATATCATACAAAAGTTGCATGTTAACAAAAGATTGAGATTATACGTTCATAAGGAATTCATGTTATACAAATAGACTTGGGGTTAAAATGCAATTACGGTTCACATTAGTTATACATATCAAATTGATCATTACATCTTCAAATTCATAAAATATATACCTTGTACAATTTATTTTAATCAACTAAACAATGCACGAAAAAGATCAAAACTAAGGGTTTAAACACTTACTACCATTACTAAACCAACCACGTCTCTACCCCCCACTTACGATTTTGCATTATCCCTAGAGATAGAGAGAAAGACTTAGCTTATAGACCTGGCAGAAAGGTGCTATCGTATCCCGTAATAGCCATGAGAAAGCACGTCCCGAATCCCTGTACCAAAACAACCAAAACAAAGCCAGCACGGGACATAGTCCTCGTGCCAAAGTATGCAATAGGGATATGGGAATAATAAGAAAATGGCCCTGTCACGTCAGAAAATTCGATAGGCAATATATATCATATCACATAATAGCTTTAGATGGAAAAATAACCTTAACGGGTAAAGCACAGAACATCTAAGCAACGAGCATAAAACATCAATTCATAGTCAGCTATTCCTAGATTCCTTTTATTACACATAGGCGGGAACACTCACCACTTATACTACAACGACCAGAAATTTGAAACAGACTAGATCATGAAATGTATGAAAGAGTGTTGAGTCTTTTATACCCAGATCCTCAAGGGTTCAACAACCTAAGTCCAAGAAATGATGCATTTGAATGTTATCTTTATACTCCCTCGGGATTTTCGGATAACCACCTAATTGTTCCCTATTAATGACATTAAAACATTCATCCTGAGACTTGGTTGTGCTTTTGTGTTCATATTCCATTATGATCATTCATACAGATTCTACATTTCATTAAGACTAGTCGTATCCAAATTATTATTTTTAAACGGGCTGCCTCCCGGTAGCGCTTTTGTTTAACGTCGTTTGCTCGACAGGTTTTCAATTCAGACAAACATCAACCAAAATCAGAACTTAAGAAGATCAATAGCTTAAGAAAAATTAACAATGCGAGAACCACAGAACTTGAATTGTCTAGAAACGTACCTCGTTTGGCCCTCGATGCTACCTTCTCCCAGCCAGAGAATCTTCTTTTATCAGCCCGTCGAACCATCTTCTTTGCTATTCCATAAAATTCATCCATTGGGGAGTACACAAGCTGGACCGCAGAAAATTCATCCTCACAGAGTGGATGAGATTTGTAATCTGGGACCGTCATATCAAATATTACCAACTCTCCCAGTGGCTTTACTAAAGATGGCCAATCAATCTCCCGCTCTTCTAACTCTGAAATCTCATTATAGCAAACTGAATCCTCAACCTTATTCTCAACCTGAACTTCTTCAGTGAGCACCTCATCATCCTTAACCACCTCACATGACTCTGCCTCTTTCACATACCTCATTAATTCAATCAATTGCCCCACCTTGTCTTGAAGATTTCTTATGGCGGAGTCAGTACTTACCTTGAACTCCTGCATGTCCAACAGTCGCTCTTGCAAGATCTGGTCCAATCGCTCTAGTTGTTCTATTTGACTGTCGGTGAAGTCTTCTTGTGGCATGGGGGAAAACTGATCGTATTGACTTTGATTCATCGGAGGTGAGTAGTAGTCTTCTTGCCATTCCATACACTGATCAGGTGGCTGAATCTGGGTGAAGCTATCAAAGTGTTGAGTATGAACACCGTAATCTTGATAAGCTCCAGGGTTCGGATAACCCTCGTAATGTTGTGGATCATAACTCGAATAACCATAATTCTGATCCTGGTGCGTACTAGGGCGCTGATAATCCCATAAACCTTGGTTATTCTGCTGTTGATATTGAGGCTGAGGCACGAACTGTTGTTGATAACATTGTTCAGGTGCCTGAGGTTGGTAGGAGTATTGTTGTTCAGGTGAGTAGTATTGATTGAAAAATCCATCCAAGATCTCAGAAAACAACAATAAAACAATAAAATTTTTCTTCTTTTTTTTCGTTATTTATTTATTTATTTATTTTTTATGGTAATCGAAGGCTAGGGCCTCAGTTCTAGCTGGACTTACAAGATATCAACCTAACATAACAACCCCGTAAAGAGATTGGGTTGAGTACCAAAGTCGTATTCAAACTGAGTTCAAGACAATATAACTTTAGCATCCCATTACTCCTATCGAAAATAAAATAAAAATAAAAACCTAGGCCCAAGCCTTCGGTTCAATTACAAGATATCACAACAATATCACACATTTCCCCGGCAACGGCGCCAATTGTTGATGAGCTAAAATTTACCCCTCAAAAATACATTTATAAAGACTCGCAACTGTGGGTAAACTAACTCTCTAACTGGCAGAGTACCAGGTCGATTGTTAGGATAGCTACAGGAGTACGAGGTCGTCCCAAGAGAAATGTGGTTGTGAGTACCAAAGTGAACGTGGTTCTTAGTCTAGGCGATCGAAGTTTTGGTGGAGTGATATTATACTAATGCAGAAAAGTAAAGATTAACTAACAATATTAAAAAGCATAGCCGAGTTATGATCCAACAGGTTATCATCCCACAGGAAAAACTTGATAAGGAGTGTGTTTTATCTGATTCAGTTTATATGACATTCACGGGTGTCAACTCTTTATTCTTGCATTAAGATTTGAACAACTCTCACTTAACCCCCATACTAGGTTTATTAACTCTCCCTTTAGAAAGATAACTCGCCTAATATGGTTGACCAGAATAAAAAGCTACTGAAAAACCTCACAAAAAAACATAGTTTTAACGTGTCACTTAGGTTGCCAATCTAACGATTAAGGCTATGTTTTAGTGATTCTAATACATGTTTCATTCATCTCGTAAAGATAAGAATCTCACATAGGCATAGTCTTGACCTGTCACTCAGGTTGTCAATCTGACAATCAAGACTATGATTAGTGATACTCATATCCCACATCTCACCGCAAAATACATTTATAATCTCGATGTAACAATGAACAAGGTTGTCAATCTCATTCAAAGTTATTAAAATGATCAAAACAAGTTTTAAAACATGAACGTTTCTTTTAAGCACGACACAACTCCATCTCATCTCCTGAGGGTTGATTTCACCCGTTTTCACATATTTCGGCTATGTTGAGTTTAGCTACTCATTATAAAGGAAAAGAAAAATATATCATATATATATATATATATATATATATAAGTGCATAAAAGTAAATATAATATACATATATATAAGTGCGTAAAAGTAAATGCGTAAGTAATTGCGTAAATAAATGCGTAAAAGTAATTGCGTAAGTAAATACGTAAAAGTAAATAGAAACTCGAAAACAACAATCTATCGATAATTATCCCATTACAACGGTATTTTAATTAATTTATATAAAAACATATACATATATATATATACGTACATAGACATATATATATATTTATACATATAGATCTACTTATATATAGCCCAAAAGATGAAAAGAAGATGGAAGAAGATGGAAAATGATGGAAAAGAGATCTATATAGATATATATATATATCAACAAAACAAGATGAAGATGATGATCTATGATGATGGTGATCATGGATGAAGATGAAGATCAACGATGGTGATGAAGATGGTGATCAACGGAAGATGATGGAAAAGAGATGGTGAAAAGAGATATATATATCTTCAACAAAATCAAAACAAAAACAAACAAAAATTGATGATGATGATGATGATCTTGATGAGGAAAAAAAAATGGAGAAGATGAAGATGGAGAAGAAGAGAAGATGGAGCAGAAGAGAAGATGGAGCTCTCTCCCCTCAACTCTTCTTTGATGTAATTTTGGGTATATATAGGAGAATTTATGTATATATATATATATATATATATATATATATATGTATATATATATATATCTCTGCGTATATATGAGTTTTCAGATGCAGATCTGCTGCAAAATACAGTCCGGATCGGTCCTGAAAAGTCCCGGACCGATCCGGGTACTGTTCATCATTCGATCAGTTCAGTAAAATGGCCATAACTTGAATTGTAGACCTCCGATCGACGTGATTCAAAGTGCGTTGGAAAGCTCTTTCAAAGATCTACAACTTTCATGAAGGACACTTCTTCAGAAAATGCCGTTTTGATGGGCCATTTGTTCGTCGAAGATATAATTCGTTAGTGGCACTACGAACCACTGAGCCACTTGACCTTTTAAGCTAGTGGCACACTCTTATATCCCTAAAAACACCTCTTTTAGGCCTCAAAAAGTTCGTCACTCGGGCTTTTGGTCAACCTATAATTCTGCAATAAACCACCAAAATACCAAACGTAAATCCGACACGACACTCCGGTTACTAAACCGGTACAAAATCTATAAAAATATGATATTTTACATAAAAGCTTCTACTAACATACTTAGATAAAACATAGGAATTAATGACTTAAATTGATATAAAAGTGCTCAAAATGATATCAGAAACGGGGTGAAAAGTTATAAAAATAACAGTGATTTTTTGTCATTTTGCCAACTACTTGACTTAGTCCTCGATTCCGATAAACCATACAGTGGCGATTATAAAGTTATTATAAGTATTTTATTTATATTTATTAAGTAATTAAGGTAGAATTTCATTTAGATAATATTTTATAACTAATTTATTAAGTTGTACACACTTTTTATCTTCTTAATAATCTTAGATAGATAAAATTAATATAATTATAATATTGATAGCATACGTTACTAAGTTAGAAATTTAATCTAGAAGAATTATATTATTTTCATTATAACTTTTTATATATTATCGCTTATTTTGCTCGAGGACGATCAAAAGCTAAGTGGGGAGTAGTTGATGTATGACAAAATTATGACTTTATTATATGACTTTTTATTATATATTTACGATATTTTAGAATAATTTCATAATAATATACCAAAAACTTATAAAAATCATAAATAGTTATAAATAGATGTTAATGTTATCAAATTAGTATAAATGATAGTTTTTGTTCTCAGAATCACCGTGGAAAATGTTTTTAACTGATACAGGATGAATACGAGAAAAATCAGCGAACCAGAAGCGAAAGAATAAAAAAATTCACGACAGATGTTTTTGACGGTTCGGTACACGCCGGAAAAAGCCGGAACACGCCGGAATCTCTCTGACACAGGCACGTGGAACTGACAACAAAGGAATCTACACTGTTGCACCGGCACGCGCCGGCCTACTACCTGCACTCTATAAATACCCCTCATTTGCAGCCATTTGAGAGGTACCAATATATATATATATGCCTATATATATATATATATATATATATATATATATATATATATATATATATATATATATATATATATATATATATATATCTTATCTTTAGTTAGTTTTAGTTACGTAAATACCGTAAAAGGAATTACTCACTAATAATAATGTAGTAGAAGTATCGTTGTAATGCTTAGAAGGATTATCAAGGCTCGTTGTTTTTAGAAGAGTTGCTATTTCCGGAGAATACGGCTCTGACACTGCAATTGTAATCTGAGGATGAGTGGCTAAGGGCTCAAGGCTAGAACCACCACTGTGAAACTACCATCAACGTAATAAATAAGGATTTATGCATTCATTCGTTCTCGTAAGCTTTCTTGTTTTTCTTTCATGTTTTGAATTGTCTAAAGTGCAATGTGTATGAACAAAACGTGTGTTGCATGCTAATTGAATTTAAACATACGAAAGTTGATAAATTTGTAGATTACCGTGAATGAGAGTGATAATATTCTTCCAACAAACGAGAGTTGAGGGAGAATATTGTTAGATTAGGATTTCATATCCAAATCTTTGATCTATAAATGCTTTAGATGTACCGAGAGGGGAACTAATTAAAAGGCGATGAACCGAGAGAGGAAACGCCTCTTTAGTAGATTTTAATCCAAGACTTACGAATGAATGTGTGTCTTTCTTGTTAATTTCGGTGGGGTGGTGGAACAATGGTGCGTTCTAGTTGTTTTAATTATAATTGTTACAAAAAGATTTGATAAGTAGTGGTTTTTCTTTTCGTTGTTGAAATCTTTAATTTACTTTATTCAAGATCATCGAAATCAATTTCATAAGAAATCAAAGGTAAAACTATATTCGTACAAGTCCCTGCGGATACGACCCGGTTTCACCACTATAGCTGCGAGCCTTCGCACTTGGGGCTGACATCGGTTTTATTTTATTACTTGTTATCTTTTGCTTTGCATAAAACCGCGAACAATCACAAGCTTCGATTAACACAAAGGTACGAAATATATGAGTTTTGATCCCCAAAACTCATCCAAAACAGCAGCTAGGTCGAGTTCACATACAGATGAGAGTCAACTTTACTATCCTTCGGTGCATATTTTAACCTCCATTTATGACACTTTTGGCCTGTATTGGGTAGTTTTAGACCATTTATAGGGAAAAATGCATTGCACACTCACTTTGAGGCAAACCGTCAAATAGATGGAAAACATCACCATTTTACGGTATTTTGACCTTTTTCGAGCCCTAGTTATCTTGCGGAGTTATGCTCGGTATGTGTTTGAATGTTGTGATGCAGGAAATAGGTGACTCATAAACCCGGATGATGAGGTATGAGTCTTAGAGAGCGTGTACCAGAAGCCACGGAGTTCTTACGGATCATTTGTCTCGAGCATTTATACTCTCATCTGACTTAAAGTGACATTTTACCCATCTTAGAGAGAGAATTCGGTTTAGACTTCTTCACAAGAGTTGTAGATCTTCGAACAAGCTTTCCAACTCATCTTGAATCACTCAAATCGGAGGTCTACACGGAAAGTTATAGTCAATTTACTGAAGACAATCTAGTACCGAACCATCTGTCGAGCCGAATTTCAGGCAGCTCGGCTCGTTATGCATTTTTCAGCACAAAAACGCGATTTCCATCATATTTTCTGATTCTCCCCTTCCCCAAAACCCTCAGTCACCATTCTCTTCTTCTCCTTCACCCTTAGATTCATTCCTACACTAGTTACTACTTGAATTTAACATAATCTAGCTTAGATTCTTGCTTAACTCGCTTGGATTTTGAATTTTGTGTCCTTCTTCTTCCCCAAGTGACATGGGTGTGGATGAAGATTGTTGCAACTTCAATTTCCTGCGTTTTTGGTAATTAATTACGTTTTCCTCTCATTTCATGGCTTTAATTTCATGTTTCTTTCATTATAATGAGTAGCTAAATTCTTACATAGCTAAATCATGTGAAAATTGATGAAATCATCCTCTAATTGATGAAATTGGGAATGAGTAGTTGTTAAAGTTGAATCTTTTGATGGGTTTGTGTTCTAAGACTTGTGCTTAATGCTTGAATTGATTTGATCACTTGATTCATGATTTCACACATTGTCTTTATATATGTATTTTGCGAGATGATGTGGGAAAAGGGGTTTTGGAATCGCCAAGTAAAATCGACTGAGTTGTTTAGATTCAGTTTCTTGAGTGAGGTTTTCAATGTGAATTGAGCGTCTCTAGAGCGTTAATCATGCTTTGGTCAGTTAAATTCTTAAAGGTGGACTATTGAACCGGGCATAGGGTGGTAGGTTGTTGCATTGGCGTCTACACACCACTATTGGAGTTTGCACCCGTAAACACATCAAGAGTATGATCGGTTGGTAGGTTGGTTGTACTCGTTCCCAATGAGTTGATTAGAGGGGTGAAACTAATCAATTGAATCATGGTTTTGCTATGCCTTCTTCCTTATTATCTTTAGTTTATATTACATCTTAGTGTTATAATTATCACTTGTTCCACTCTTTGGTTGACCTAAACTAAGTATCAAAATGACTTTGGTACTCGATTGATTCCTCGTGGGATCGACCTTGCTTGCTACTATAGTGCATCAGATTCGGTACACTGCCGGTTAAAGTTTGACCGTCACTATTTTGGCCATCACATACCTGGACAAAGCCACAAGCTTTTACTACTGAAACGATGCCCTCTTCACAACGATTCCGACGCTTTTCACGAATCTGAAAACGGTTAAAAACTCGGTGAGATATCGTAGAAAATATCTTTGGCTCTTCCCTTGCTCTCAGCCGCGCTTTTCTCAAGAACGAGGAGGAAAATTTCTGATTTCTAAAAGGTTTTACGTATAATGGAAATTTTCTTTTCTTAAATAGGCTTTTCCTCATATTACAACCTATTTCCTTAATTACCCTTTTTACTAAAATCAGATTTTCCTTAATATATATATATATATACCCCGTAAACTTAACTCCAAACTAGAACATACCTGGTAAGTCCAAAAATCTGGGAACTCGCTGATCATATCGTCTTCAACTTCCCAAGTTGCCTCCTCGGATGATTGATTGCTGCATTGTACCAAAACCAAAGGAATCATCCTTCTCTTAATCATCTTTTCTTTCCTGTCTAAAATTCTGATCGGTTTCTCATCATACACCAGATTATCTTGAAGAACTTCCGGATCAATTGTGGTTTCAACATCACTCTTCGACAAGCACTTCTTCAACATCGATACATGAAAAACATTATGGACTCTTGACATTGATTCCGGTAACTTAAGCTTATAAGCCAACAGTCCAACTCTTTCCAAAATCTCAAATGGTCCAACATATCTCGGACTTAACTTTCCCTTTTGTCCAAAAACATTTAACTCCTTTCATTGGTGAAGCTCGTAGATAAACTCTTTCACTAAATTCAAACTCGAGAGGCCTTCTTCTAACATCTGCCCAACTCTTCTGTCTATCTTGCGTTGCCTTCATATTCTTCTTAACCAACTGAACTCTTTCTTTTCCTTGTTCAACCAACTCTGGCCCGGTAACTTGTCTTTCCCTGACTTCATCCCAAAACAGCGGCGTTCGACATCTTTTTCCATACAAAGCTTCAAACGGTGGCATGCCTATGCTTGCATGGTAACTGTTGTTGTAGGCAAACTCCGCGACAGGTAGGTAATCATCCCATGATCCGCCTACTTCCAAAACACAAACTCTTAGCATATCTTCAAGTGTTTGGATGGTTCTCTCAGATTGTCCATCTTTTTGAGGATGAAAGGCCGTACTCATATCCAACCTCGTACCAAAAGCTTGCTGCAAACCTTTCCAAAACTGACTAATGAACCGACTATCTCGATCCGAGACTATAGAGATAGGTACTCCGTGTAACTTCACTATATTATCCAAGTATAGTGAGGTCATCTTCTTCAAGGGCATATCAACCTTAATTGGTAAGAAATGAGCGGATTTGGTCAATCTATCCACAATCACACAAATCGCATCATGTCCACCTTTCGTCTTTGGTAAACCGGTGATGAAATCCATCGTGATCTTATGCCATTTTCATTCAGGGATATCCAATGGCTTAAGCATTCCTCCTGGCCTTCTATGTTCTGCTTTAACTTTCTGACATACATCACATTCCGCCACAAACTTAGCTATTTCCACTTTCATCGAGGGCCACCAAAACTTTTCTTTCAAGTCTCTATACGTTTTAGTAGCTCCTGGATGAACCGCAAAAGCAATCCTATGTGCCTCTTCCATAACTCTTTGCCTTAGATCACCGACATTAGGCACACATAACCGATCTTGATACCAAAGGTTTCCATTCTTATCTAACACATAGCCAACCGTAGGCTTTTCTCTTGCAACACGCTTCAAATCAACTAGAACTGGATCTTCATCTTGTTTTTCTCGAATATCATCCATCAACTCTAATCTTGCTAACAACGGTGCCACAAACTGCCGGTCTTCAATCTGATCAAAACTCCGGATTTGCAGCCCATCTAACTTTTCTGCTACATCTTTAACACTTGAAACCGCAAACACTGGTTTTCTGCTCAATGCATCAGCAACCACATTTGCTTTACCCGGATGGTACTGGATATCCAAGTCATAATCCTTTACAAACTCTAACCATCTCCTTTGCCTCATATTCAAGTTCTCTTGGGTAAAGAAATATTTCAAACTTTTATGGTTGGTAAAGATCCTAGCCTTAACTCCATACAAGTAGTGCCCCCAGATCTTTAAGGCGAACACTACTGCTGCCAACTCTAAGTCATGTGTTGGGTAATTCTTTTCATGCACCTTCAACTGTCTAGATGCATATGCGATAACTTTTCCTCCTTGCATCAACACACAACCTAAACCATGTCCTGAAGCATCTGTATAAACGTCATAATTATCGAAGATCTCCGGAACTGCTAAAACTGAGGCTGTAGTCAACTTCCTTTTCAATGTCTGAAAAACATCTTCACACTCACTGGTCCACTCGAACTTCACATTCTTTTGAATGAGCCGGGTAAGTGGTGTAGCTATCTTTGAGAAGTCCTGTACAAACTTCCTATAATAGCCAGCCAAACCGAGAAAACTTCTAACCTCTGAAACTGTAGTCGGTCTGGACCACTTCTCAACTGCTTCGATCTTCGTTGGATCAACTTTAATGCCATCTCCAGAAATGACATGGCCCAAGAAACTAACTTGATCCAACCAAAAGTCACACTTTGAGAATTTAGCATACAACTGGTTCTTCTTCAAGGTATCCAACACTATCCTCAGGTGTTCTTCATGTTCTTTCTCATCTTTTGAGTATACTAGGATGTCATCCGATCCAAACTAATATAAAGGACCCAAATTTTTTTTACTCGAATTGATAAAAGCCAAAAAAAAAAAGATTACTTGGCCTAATTTGAATCGATAATTAAGTATGTAACTTCGAACTACGACGACTTGGCCTTAGGCCCAGGCCCTGTGATTCCTACATATACAAACAAACAAAACATTTTAAGGATTCCCTACATCAGAATTTTCATCCGTGGGTCTGTTCTAAGAACGTATATTTGTTTTAACCATGTGCATATATATAAGACAATACTTCAGGGCATCGTGGTACAAAACAATAGTTTTTCCTTATGCTATGGTGTTCTGCAAACTTCTAGATCGGGGTTCAAACTTTATATATATTTCTTATATATTCTTAAAATAAGCATAATATTACATATGAGGAAAGAGAGGAAATACCAACAAAAGACTCGCAAAATTTTTTTTTTGAACAGCAAATGGTCTATTAATTATGGTAGCAAGATGCTACAAGAATAAATTACAAAAGATGAGTCAAAACAAAAGCTGAAAATTCCAAACAAAAACCACAACATCCTATCAACTAGTGACCAAAAACCAGATGCGGTAAATCAACCTCAGACAAAATCCTATCATTACCAACCAAGCATATTCCAACAACAAACGAAGGAAAAAACTAAGCACGTGCAAATACCCAATCAATGGGTTGATAATCCAGATGTTCCAGTCGAGATGAGGGGAGCTAGTATTACGTCCCGTGATCCACTCAAAGCTCCTAAGTTGAATTTCTTCCAAAATACCTTTTGCGTTACATAATTTCTAGTTGAAGATCGCGTCGTTTCTCTTCATCCATAAAAACCATAAAGCAGTTTTTAAAATGGCATCCCACCTCCTTTTGTGACCTTTAGAAAGATTAAGCTTTACATACAAGCTAAAAACTTCTTCCAAATTATTCGGAATAGGTTCCGATAGATGACACCATTGTAAGACGCTATTCCACACGCTTTTTGCCAAAGAACAAAGAACAAGTAAGTGGTTTTCAGTTCCAATTCGGTATGACACATAGGGCACCTTAAGTCGGTTATGATGACGCCGCGCTTCGATAGGTTGACTCTAGTAGGTAACCTCTTCAATCTTGTTCTCCAACAAAAAATATTGATCTTCGAAGGTACTAAATGATTCCAAATCCAATTTGTTGAACATGTCGACAAAGGTTCAACCGCCATATAGATGAAATACTTCAATTCTTTAACCGTGAAAATACCTTTGTTGTTTAGGTTCCACCATGGTGTATCTTCCGCAAACCTGTTAAGACTCGCAATATTACATAAGTGTTGCATCGCCCTTTATCTTTATTGCTCTGATCTTTATCTTCTTTATCTGCTGCTGTGTTTGAATTTGTGTCAATTGCTCTTTCAAGAACCCCAAAGCCAGATGAAATGTTCTTGTATTTGGCAGGATGAATCTGAACATAAATCCATTCACAGTCAGATGAGGTGGTTAAACCACATAATAATTAATTCAGCTATTCAAATGCCAGAATCGGTGAAGTAAATTTTCCCTCTGAATGTTTCCCAAAATTTTCCCTCATCCTGACAAAAAATTAAAAAACCAAAGTAGTAAAAGAGAAAAGAGTGAAAGAAATTAAAAAAATGAATGGATAGCATGGGAAGGCAGTGGAAGTGGCGCATATTTTTTTGGGAAGTTGGACAGAGCAGTGGGGTGAAAATGCAAAGGGATGTAGACAAAAGAGAGATCGTGGGTGGGGGAGTTTTCCTCAATTTTAACCTATCACCACTAATAAAATAGTCTGGGAGTAGGATACGTGGGGGTAATATATATATATATCTATACTTATATATATATAGAGGAAGGGTTTTAACCCAATTACCCGCTATTTGACCCGGAAATTACACTGCAAAACCTGTTTTCCCTACCCATAACCCGGTACAAAAAAAAAGAAAAATCTTATTAAAAACTTGAATATGGAATAGTGGGGAGTTAGAATGGCAGTTGTGTTAATAGTGGGTTGATTAATTTCTTTTTATTAGTATTAATTTTTTTTTCCGGCTACGGCACCAACTTCCCAAACCCACTAATTCACATCACAAAACTACCCACGTTCTCTCTACTATTACCAACACCTAATAACCCCCACAGTTATGCTTCTAATCATCGGAAAAAAAACCCACCCTTCTCTTTCCTCACCTCCATGTCCCCACGATCAACGATCCCTCTGAATTACTCTCATCCCTCTGATTTCTAGATTTTTTTCCCTCCGATTTTGATGTTCTTATGGATTTTGTGACTGTCAGGTTCCATTTGCCGGAATACTGTCAGAGGGATAGTGGGCAGTTCACGTGGGCATTTTCCCATTTAGCAATAGTGACATCACCCGGGAGCTTTGCCGATCTACCACTACTTTGTCGGGCCATTTGTGCGACTACCACTCTCTTGTCGAAATACCACTCCTATTTTCGCGTTTTAGGTGTTTTTGAGCCAAACTAAACCCTGGTGGGAAGAGGGAACCTAATAGGGAAGGGTGTCCCTTAAGATCGTGCACAAAGGTGAAAAAAACGGGAGAAAATCGCGAATCAAAATTGGTATTTTTTGCCTTGGGTGGTATTCTCACAATTTGTTCCAGAAAGTGGTGGTAAACCAGAAAATATCCCGACATCACCCACCATCTCCACCTCCCCATTAATTAAATCCACTCCCTTCAATTCCCACTATAAAAACAATCCATTCATCATCCATGCCTTTAATTCTCACAATAACCTCAATCACATTCCTAAATTTCAGTCTCAATACAACAATGGTCACTTCACCGAAATTGTCGTTTACGTAGATAACAAGCCAATATCGGTGTGCCAAAAATTTCGACCACATGAAATTTTTAGAAATGATTGAAGATTGTTTCATTCTCGATTTTAATCCTTCATCTCCACGTCCACCTCCAATTATTTCTATGACAAATATTCAACAGATGTCCGACGTTGAGAAAACCCGAAATAACTATGGTCCGACCTCGAAAAAAAAGGGTTTGGTCCATACCAATCCACCTGAAGGATGCTCTCCCTACCGGGTCTCCAAATGATACACATATGTCCCCTCTGGAGAGACCGAAGAGTGTGTCATTATCGATTTTCGACTCGAGGTTTCTTCATTGCTCTTTGTTGACATTTCTGATGATTCTGATATGTATGTTGTAGCCGAAAATGGGCAGGTATCTTAATAATATCTTAATAATAATATGTTGTTACATGCTCTATTGCTCATTTTTATTTTATCATACCCACGTAAAATGCAATATACCCACAAGTCGGGTAGTACTAATCCTGAAGCTTAGTTGGAGAACAAGTCGGTAGTGTTTCTTTTTTTTCTTCTCTTTTGTTGTTGTTGAATTTTCCTTTATAGGTGCTAATGCATCGGTTAATGTCATCGTATGATTAAGTCGTTGACAATCTCTGTGTTTTTTTTTTGTTTTCTTTCATGTTAGTTATATTTTTGTGTTTTGAAAGTGACATTGAGTATCGTTTTTGGTTCACATTTGGTTTGTAATGTCTTCTGTTGCGTCGGGCTAGCCGTATTCGTTGTCGGTGAGTATCCCTTTCCTCTCTAAAATCAGATTTACATAGTTTTTCTGCTTTCCGGAAAACAGTGCTTCACTTGACTGCATAACTTTGCAATGGTTGATTCTATTTCTTTTCTTTGAAATTTTCCTTATTCATTTTGGAATTTGTTGAAATGCTGCTCTGTTAGTGTATAGACTGTAATTTGTTCTTCTTGAGTGAATGTTTAATAATTAGTCCTTTTTTTAGCTTCCTTTCTGCGGTTATATTTCCTATTTTTGATATTTGGTTTCTTAGCTTGGATGTACTTTGTATGTGGCATATGTTTACATTTATGGCTGACCCGTGTGATTAGAATGGATGCGTCCAAATTTCTAATGCCACAGAATAATAAAGTTAAGTTTAGGGATGATTTTAGAGAAATTAGTTTTTCTGCCATGTTTTGCAATTTATATGTGTGTGTGTGTTTCCACTTTTTTTCCCGGAGTATTTGGCATATGTTATGTAGGTCATGTTTTCTATGTTTTGTTCAATCCTTTTCACCATCGCACTTGAACGTGATGATTAAGGTTCATAGCATGTAGATAAATGTTTGTGTGTCCAAACTACATTTTTTTTTTAAATATGTTGTTCATATCTTAAAATATTTTTTTTTTAGGTTGGATGTAGAGATTACCCCCATTCCAGACACGTGTGTGTCACGTACCCTTTTGACAGGTCGCCTCATGAACACTACTGTCAGCTGGTATTCATTCTATAAATTTATTTTCTTTTTTTATATTTTTTAAGGATATGGTAGTAGTATCTTATCCTGTGTTGCTGAAACATTTTTTTGCCATTGCAGTGTTATTGTTTTGTTTGTGATGTGCCCGCTCCTTGCAACATGTGGATTGGTGTTCGCGGACATTGCCACGCTCTGGACACAAATGCATGGCTGGATAACCGAGATAAAACTAGGAAAAATCGTCTACATTTATAAATAAATTTTGTCTTTTACTCTTATGTCGTCTCCTTTTTTACATATTTCATTTCTACGCAGTTTTGATGTAGGGATTTTCTCCTCTTGGATACGTTTGTAGTTTTTTGGGAAATCCGATAAATAAGTGTAATTTGTGGAATGAAGTTGTGTTTTGTCCTTATTGCCAAATTATTTTTTCGTTCTTCGTTTTTGCTATTTTTCTCTTCTACTGTGTCCTTTATTCCCACTAGCCTTTTTTTCATGCAAATTTTCTGTCATTTATATTGAAAATATGTATCCAAACTACATATTTTTTGCACTTCAGTCATTTAACTACTTCTATAGTTTCATTTAGTATCCCATTGACGGCTTGGCCTATCTTTGGCATTAAGATATAATGATCGATCTTTTTCTTTCTATCTCTACAAAAATAATCTTTTTTTTCTCTTTTTTTAAATTGCAAGTAGTAAAATATAATCATTATATCCTAATGGAGGAGTAACTAATTACTTATCCTTTATTGTTTCCTTTTGTTGTTTAATCCTGTTACTTTTTGACAAACGCATTGAAGAAAGTCACGTCGCTAAATTCAGCTATCAGAAAACCCTTTTACCGTTGTCGTGATAAAAGAAAATAAAATAGTTGGAATGTACTATTGTTATTATTATTCACCCATTAGCATATACATTAATATTTACAATAATAAATACTCACCGCATATTGTTATGTTCACATGGGATACAGCTGGAAAAAGAATATGAAGAATGATTAAATCCGACATTCTTCATTGTTTTGTCCCAATAAAGAGCGATAGATTTACTTAAAAAAATAATATTTTAATGTATACAGCTATTTATACATTTTAGAAAATTTTTGTATTGACTGCTTATATCCTCAAACTACAGCATATTAAAACAAAAAAATTATATTAATAAAAAAAAAACGTCTTTGCATCGTGTCTTATCTAAATAGTATCATGTATAATAATAGTATCATGTAAATTACAAAAATAGTATCATTCAGTAATGATAAAAATAGTATGCAGTTTCATTTAGTTATTATCATTTTTTAATAGTATCATGTAAATTACAAAAATAGATCATTATGTATTCTCACTTGATTATGTGTTCAATATCTTTTATGTGTTGAATAAGAAATACTAATATTACTTCAACTAATTTGCTTAGTTTTAGGTAAGTGATAAACCACTATAAAAAAAAAAAAAATAAAATAAAAAAAGGCAACATGATGTATAAATGAAAACGTGGATATGAAAATGGATATCATGGGACGGAAAAAAAAAACGGAAATCCACTTCCCATTCAAAACTGCCACCCCACTTCCAAATATTCAGCAACAGAAATTCCATTAGCACGTTTGTAGGAACCGCAACATTGCATGGGACTCTTCCTTCTTCGCAATACTTCCACAAAAAATCATTTTATTTCTCTATGGCTCCATTTTCAATTCACTCCTGCAAATTTTTTTTCCCATAACATCATTGTTCAAACATCTTACTAAGTAATTGTACTAAAATATGGTTAACCACTGCAGTGCAATAGACAAGAATTTTACCTTCATTTGTCTTTGCAGCTGATTCGATTTGTCTACTTTCTTCGATTTGTTTGCTCTTTATTTCCTCGCCGCATTCCACTCTCTGCACGTTTCCTTTCTTACATTACCAGGTAACTTCAATCTCCCACATCTGCAATTTAATTCCATATCATCTTTCTTTAACCATCTTAATAACTATTTGTACCCTTAACATTCATTATAATCAATTACCTTACTTTCTGATCGTTTTTATTGCACTCCTAATGGCACACTGTACAACCAAACAATCGATTCCTTTTTAGCCTTAGGCCTTCAACTCATTTCCGTTTTACCAAAAAACCTCATTCAAGTTTTACACCTTCACTCAGTCTAATAACCAATAACATACAACAAATCCAGCAGATAACATATGCATTTATGTATTCCCCCTGATGAGAGTCAACTTTACTATGCTCCGGTGCATGTTTTAATCCCCATTTATGACACTTTTGGCTTGTATTGGGTAGTTTTAGACTATTTATAGGGCAAAACACATTGAGCAATCACTTTGAGGTGAACCGTCACATTGATGGAAAACCTCGGCATTTTACGATGTTTTTGACCCTTTTCGAGCCCTATTTATCTTGTGGAATTATGCTTGGTATGTTGGTTTCTATGGAAATGCAGGAAATAGGTGACTCGTGAGCCCGGAAGATGAGGCATGAGACTTAGAGTGACAAAACCGAAGCCCGGAAATGGAACGGATCAAAAGTAGTGGGTGTTTTCGCCTTACATTCACTTTATCTGCACTTTGAGCTATGTTGGAGCCATTTTATGGACTTGTGTTCTTCATCAAAGTTGTAGACAATTGAATGATCTTTCCAACGCACTTTGAATCACTCAAATCGGAGCTCTACACGCAAAGATATCGCCAAATTACTGAAGGTCATCAATGCTGACAGGGCAATGCGCACGCATTGAATTCTATGCCTACGCATTCCTGGAGCAGAAAGTCGAATTTTGCTGAACTTAGAGCAATGCGTACGCATTCGGACGTTTTTGGGCACCTATATATTCATTTTTACACAGATTTTCAGCAATTAATCACTCCCTTAGAACCCTAACTTGTAAATAGCTCGAAATTCCTCCCCTTTTAGCTCTTCTAAACTCTTTCTTACCTCCATTTCTCTTAGATTAAACATAATATAGCTTAGATTCTTGCTTAACTCTCTTGGATTTTGCATTTTGGCTCTTCTTCATCACCAAGTGACATGGGTGTGGATGAAGCTTGATGTAATCCGACTTTTACTACGCTTTTGGTAATTAATCTAGTTTCTTTTCTTGTTTCATGGCTTTAATCTCTTTCTTGCTTGTTATTTCTTGCTTTGTGATGAGTAGCTAGATATACCATAGCCAAATTATGTGAAGGTTGAACAAATCACCCTCTAATTGATGAAATTGGGAATGGGTAGTGTTTAATTGTTGTTATATCGATGAATTCATGTCTTAAAACTTGTTCTTAATGCTTGAATTATCTTGTACACCTAGTTCATGAGCTCACACACCACTTCTATAAATGTATGTTGCGAAAGGGGTGTGGGAAAAGGGGTTTTAAGATCGTTATTTACAATTGACTAAGTTGTTTAGATCGGTTGGGTAACGAGGTTTGTCGGTGTGAATCGAGCGGCTCTAGTTCTTAATCTTGTTTCGGTCAGTTAAATCCTTAAAGGCGGACTGTTGAACCGGGCAAAGGGTACTAGGTTGTTGCATGGCGTCTAGTACTATCTTAGGAGTTTTCACCCATGAACGAGTCGATATAAGCATTAGGATGGTTGGTTGGTAGTTCCATTCCCGAGCTAATCGATTAGAGGGGCGAAAGTAATCAATTGGTTTTTGATTGTTTATTGTATTTGAAGTGTCACTGGTGCAAAATATATACCCTCACATTTTGGTTTGTCAGATGTGTCAAATTTGAGTTTTGCGGGTTTTCGGTTTCTTTGATATGTCCAAAGTTGAGTTGAGGCATTATAAGACCACCTGTGTGAAGTTCATGTGGAGGTTGCGGAAGGTTTTCATGTCATTAAAAGTAGGTTAAATATGATCAAACCAACATCGTTTCTTTGTTGGAAAATTATTAGAATTTTTATTTTTTATTTTTATCTTCATTTTTATGTTGTTCGTTCCAAAATTGGTGGGTACATTATCCTTCTGCTTGGTAAGTAGATGGTTAATGTGCTTATTTTTGTATGTTGATAGGTTTCTTTGCTTTTCTTTTCCTTGCCATTGAGTTGATGATGTTGGCATTCAAATGAACAGAAAATGGAAACTAAGTACTCATTTAATAAATAAAAACTGTGTGTCTTTGTGTGTTTTTTTGTATAGACAATTCTATTCTTTATGTTGAACCATGAGTATCAATCATTTGTGTTTCCATCATTTTCCTTATTTTGATCCAAAGTAGACTTGATTTTCTTATCAATACAATATATATACATATTAGTTCAACGTAACCATAAGTTCAAACTTCAAACCATCATTTTTCATTACATTTTTCGCATTTTCTTTACTATTCTTGGTCACCTTCTACGTTATCCCGTGCATTGCACGGGTTTCCATACTAGTATATCTTATATTATATTTTAGAGTAAATAACTACCAATTGACCCGTTTAACTCTAATTACCCGCCCGAAACCCGGAAATTCAACTGCAACATGAACGTTTACTGCACCTCCCCCCTCCCCCCGGCCCCAACAAAACATGCCGCAGCCTCCCATTTTCTCCCCCACGTTCAAAATAAACTCACCCATGATCTCCCCTGTCCTCCTCTAATTCGACACTTTAAGCGGACACAAACCATCTTCTCCGATATCTCCTCTAATTCGAAAGTTTTAAGGTTTCTTCCAGAGACCGATGGCGGAACACAAGGCTTGCTTCAAGGTTGCTGTTCAAAAGGTAATAATCTATATTCGACACTTTGCTAATTGCTCTAAATTGATTTTGAATTTGATATTGAAAATTTACAAGATCCGGTTTTGTAATTGGGGAAATTGAATTTGAGTACTGCTTAATTAGGTGTATGAATCCGATTTGGTTTGTTTTGTGATTTGGAGGAATATTACAGGTGGCTGATGATCTGAAAGAATTGAAAGAGAAAACTGCGATTTGGAAAACAAAGGAAGATGGGAAACAGGTGCCAGCAGAGCAAGAAGCATCTTCAAACAAAGAAATATATTGCATCTTCAAACAAAGAAAATATATTTAGGTGAATGTTTTGTTTCTTTTTGGTTTTTTTTTTATTTACAAAATTAGTTTTTTTACTTGAGATTCAGCATTTTTAGTTATATAAAATGATGCGGACTTCATCTCCTGACAAATTTGATATTGCTACGATTGTTTTCTTTTTTTCCATTGGTGTTTCAGTGTTGATAAGGTGATACATTGTATTATAGTTAATTGTATCAAATTTGTGTTTTACAGAGAATTTCCGGGTGTCAAACCCTTCATCACGATTCTCCATTGTCCGTTCGTGCCGTCGCTCCGTTGTCGGAAGAGCAGTTGTTACAGCGATCGAGGTCGCCCGGTGAACTGTATCATCACCAGCTGTTTCCGAAATCACAACACTACAACTCGCAGCAATTGAGCTGTTTATTTATTACGTTTGACCTAATTTTGGAGATTCCGCAGCATAATTTATTTTTGCCTTGCTTTGGAAGTAACACCAAAGGTAGTGTTTATCTCTTTATTAAGCTAATATACTTGCTATTTATAGTCATTTTGGCTAAAAAACTGGGCTTTTTCAGCTGGGAATTGCAGGGAAACAGGAAGGAGGGGTTTAAGCTTGATTTGATTTTGTTGGTGGGGATTTTATGGCGATAGCAGCCCCAAACAAGCTCAATGTTACTGAATCGCCCACCTGGGGTTCGAGAACTGTTGATTGATTTGAGAAATTGGAGCAGATTGGCGAAGGAACTTATGGGTTCGTGCTTTTGCTCAATCTTTTTCATTTAGCATTTGTATTGATTTTGATTAATTTATCGATTGATTAAATTACTTATGCTACCGTCCAGGCTTATATTTGGTTCAAATGATTGTACATTGCTGTTTTGATGTGTATAATTATGGTTTTCTTGCCAACATTTTGCTCATTTGGCTCAAAGATTAGTTGTTTTAATGAGGAAGCAAGTAAATTAGTCTGTGGTTGCCTCAAAAGAAAGCTGTCAAAAGAATTTTTTTTATGAAAATCTAATGTTTTGTTTAATTTCTAAAGTTAGTGTTGTCATACCGGCTCTTGACTCTTTCCAACTCATGTTTTTTGCAGCCAAGTTTACATGACTAGAGAAATCAAAACAGGTGAAATTGTGGCCCTGGAGAAAATTAGGATGGACAATTAAAGGGAAGGGGTAAGTATTTTTTCCACGCAAGTTTAGTCATTTGCCTGATTCTGTAACTTCTTGCCTCATTTTTTCCACCATTTCAGCTTCGTATTTCATTCAGACTCTTTCCAAAGAGAAAAATAGAATAGCTGCTGGAGTTTTGTGAGAAGAAAATTTGGCCAGCGATTGCAATTGGTGATATTGAACCAATGATTTGCAAGACATTTGATCTTCATGATGTTCAAGCAGCACATAAGTTGATGGATAGCAAGTAACAATCATGTTCTGCTAGGTGCTAAGAATCCTCAACTCCTGCTGCAAATTATTTCTTTACTCGATTACGTTTTAGCGCCTTCTTAATGATTCACCCATTTGATTTTGCTGCATCCTTTCAAGACATGATATGGAGGACCGACGATTATGAAGGACAATGAAGGGAAGGACCGATCCTTAGGTTGTTTGTTTTCAAGCAGATTTTGTAAATTTTCTCCTTCTTCAAGGTATCATATTTTGTTTCGAGCACATTGTTAATTTATTATGATCATTTTTAGAAAGCTACAACACTATCGATCGATTATAGGATTCCATGGTATTCTTTTTTTCCCCGTATGTTATAGGGTTTCATGGTCTTTTTTTCTTATGTTGTACAGTGTTCTTCTATGTTCAATGTCACTGATGGACGATTCTCTGATGGATGCCTTGAAGGTATAAGTGTTGTATATAGGGATATGGTGGAGTAAAGGGTCGGTATATATGATGCAGTAAACGGCGGTGGTCCTCAAACCTAGCGTCTGGTCTGTAAGATGTATTTTCCTTTTCTAGAATTACATGGATTTCATTGTTTTTCTTTCATTTTCAATGATTGATCTTTCTACTAGCAGGATCATTTTGATGAATGTTGCTTTGCTTCTGATGTTAATTTTATTTTATAGACACTTGGAATTTCATGAACAAGTCATGTTTTCTCAATCTCTACGGAGATGCAGTAGCGACCAACGAGGAGTTTAAAGTAGCTGAAATTATTTAAGTAGTAGTTTTTTTTAGAGGAAGTAGTAGTTATTCAATGTTCCACTTTTTAATGGCCGCAACTTATGGAATTTGATATTTCAATTTTCAACGCAACATTTTTGTTACCATGTGTTGTAATTTTCTTATCCTACTAATTTTCAAGTATTCTTTTTTCCGTGCATTGCACGGGTTTTCCTACTAGTCTATATATATATTTAAGAGCAATTAACTGTCAAATTAATCCAAAATAGCCAATTGACCCGCTCCATACCCGGATTTTCCATTAAAAAAAAAACTCACCCGGCAGAAGAAATAAAAAGGAAAAAAGAACATTTTCTGGACATGGGTCACGTTCTCAAAACCGTCCGACCACGTTTGGAAACAATAACTTTCTCACAACCTCTTCTACCTTCTCCTCATTACAATCGCCCCGGCAACCTCTTCAAACCGTGAACATCCTTGAAGAGTCGCACCGGGAGAAATTGACAGTCAATTTCACTGCTGCTGCAATTAATTTAGGATCATCAAGGTCTTCCACATCTCATGTCACAGGTGGATATGTAAGTTTAAGGACATATGACACCCTTCAAATCAAGCGAGAGAGATGGAAAGCTATAGAACTGTCAGCAATTTGCAGAAAAAAAAAACTTTGGTATTGAGCCACAAATTTGGATTCAGTGGCTAATATTTTCGTTTGCCCCCTTTTTGTTTTCCCTTTATCGTGGTTTGTACATACTAAAATCTGTGTTCTTTTGTTTATAATGGTTGGTTCTGAACTAATTTGGATGGATCTTTACAATCTCTGCCACAATTGATACGGATCCTTCCAAACCCACATTCATCTAACCAAAATTAGATCTATTCAGATATTTGTATTCTGACTTTTATCTTGGTAAATTCACTTTCTTATATCAACTAATCTTTCTATTCTGCATTTATTGATTCGTTGTTTGCATATACATCTATAAGATCTTGGTTTTTGGTTCAATTTGTTTGCAGATCTATAGAGTTCGTACTGGATCGAAGTATATCTGAAAGCTTTAATATTTTTGAATAGACACTTTCACATATTTGTGTTTTGCCTCATGGGGGACGACGTTTATCGTGTGCTTTAGAGACAATATGCTGACATTTCCGGACATATCATGTGCTTAGCCTAATGCTGCTGGTATTCTTCCTTTTGTGCGTTGATGTTAATTTAGACATAGTGATTCCGAGCCTTGCAAATATGTGCATTGTACTCAGTAGTTGAATAAACACTTTCCCAAATTTTTGCTTTGCAGAATTCTCATGGGGTATGACATTTATCGTGTGCTTCAGAGACGATATACTGAAGTTTTCGGACATACCGTGTGCTTAGCCTGATGCTGTTGGTATTCTTGCTTTTGTGCGTTGATGTTATTTTAGACATAGTGATTCCGAGCCTTGAAAATATGTGCATTGTACTCAGTAGTTCAATAAACACTTTCCCAAATTTGTGTATTGCAGAATTCTCATGAGGTACCACGTTTATCGTGTGCTTCAGAGACGATATACTGAAGTTTTTGGATACGTTTATCGTGTGCTTATCCTGATGCTGGTATTCCCTTTTCTCTCTTATATTTTCAAATCTTTAGTTTATGTTTGTTAAATAATGTACTTGGATAAAGATTAGGTTGTTTACTATATATGTTGCCTGAAAAATGAAGTCAACTACATTCCAAATCGCAAAGCCCTACTCATTTCATCTGCACAAAATTGCTTAGCAGTTTCAATTATTGGTAAGCCTCTTCGTAATAGTTTAAATTGCATTGTTTGATGTTTTTTGGAATTCAATGTTTTATTTTTTATTTTTTTCAGGGAGAATTCAATGTTTTGGGTTTTTTATTTTTATTTTTATTTTTTTAAGCATAATGTTTTTAGATTACATTTGTTTTTGTTAAGGGTTCTATTTTATGTTTTAGTTTAAATCTGTTTTTGTTGCCAAGTGATCGTGTTGCAAAAAAATCTCATCTATTATGATGGCAAATTCAAAACTCTTCGAAGAGCTAACAGGAAACAAGTTTGGGCTTTGGGAAAGAGAGAAGCACTCCAAGAAGAAGATGCATAAGTTTATGCCTATCGACATTGTTTAAACCGTTTTCGTATATCAGTGGATTCTTATTATATATTTTTCGTTGAATCGTGTATCTGGATTTTCAGGATGATGGTTTTGATTTAAGACACGGCGGTCACGGACTTAGGCAAAAAGCAGTAGCTGTTGTGCATAGTCAGCTTGATCCAATAGTTGCTAACTTTATGAAAGTGTTATGCAGTCAAGAAATTTACCGGTATGTGCGTTTGTGCCTATGAAAATTTCCTCTTCGTTTCGTCTGGCTCATTTAAGATTTTTCTTCATTTCAATTCTGCATTTAACTCATGCTACATGTGAAGTTGGTCAGAAAAATTGTAGTTTTTTTCGAGAAAGTTGGCCAATGACTAAATCAAGTAAAGCAGAAAAATAGAAGGAAACAATAACTTTCTGGGGTTTCTTTTGTTTCAGGGGATTTCCAGTTCGTTCCCCAATGTTTCTGTCATGTCTCAAACAACCAACACAGAGGGTATGACATGCTCCAACCAATATAACTTGACACGTGACAGAAATGGACTGCAAAGGTAAGAAGAAATGCATAAACATGGGGTTAAAGTGCATTGAGGATAGAAATGAATTTTGGACAAAACATTGGTACCAACCTATTGCTTCTTGGCATACCATTGAGTTTATGGAACAATGAATTGATTTTCTCCATCTGCTGTCCTTTTAGTGTTTTACCATTTCCCTTTGTAATAAGATATGTACATGCATATAAAGTATACACATCGTCTTCACTTAGCATACACTCAATTTGTCACGGTAGTATATACTAAGTGAAGACGATGGCATGCAATGAAAAACGTTTATGCCTAAATTTACCGGATTGTAATAAATATTCTTATTTGTGCCTATGTAGTTTATAAACAAAGAGTTCCCTTAATTATTTGACTTTTGTATGAGGATATTGTATTCTATTTAATTCAATTTATTCATACTTTATTAAAATGTTTGACATAGACGTCTACTTCCAATACACACCTCTTCTTGCGTTATACCCGCGTCATACGGAGTGGTTCATCAAGGTTCGGATTTTACTTAGATCGACTTTTTAGATATAACGTTCTCCGTGCATCGCACGGGTTTCCTACTAGTATCTATATATAAAGAAGAGCTAATTTAACCCAAATACCCGGAATCCTGACCCATTAACTGCAAATCGACCCTCTAGCTGTAAAAAACAAAAGAAAAAACCCAAAATAAAACAATAAAAACGGAAAATCTCATCACAACCGATTTTAGCTGTAAAAAAACAAACAAAATCAGTGATGCTTAATAACACTCGATCCCTTCATCTAAAATCAGTGAAATACGTGATTAGCTATAATTATCCCCTCAATTTACGATAGAATCTTAAATGCAACAACACCTACCCACTTTCAAACTAATCTTCTCATCAAGTTTTACCCCAACTTGGAAGATATCCCATATATCCAGGCGTGTTTGTTTCCCATTCATTTTCAAATTCCTAATATATCATGAAATCACCCCATAACCAAATTTCAATCCCAAAACTTCTGGAAATCTTTTGATTGTCCTTTCACTTCTGTTAGAATAATGTATCAAAATATAACAAAATCATTGACATACGCGGCATGCAGGGATATGATAAATCGATTATCAAAATACGACAGAACCATTGATCGGCAGACACGGTACCGGGGAGATTGTTATTGTTAGAATTTTTGTAGAGAGTTGAATGGAGAAGGCTAGGATTGATGAGTGTGAGATGGATAAGGATTGATAAGTTGGAGAGATTGTAGAAAGGAGTTTTATTTTATTGATTGCTTGATTTGCTTGGTTCAAGTACATGGGGTAGTGGTATATATATAGTCTCCATATGATGGCTCAAGGCCCTTATGGAGTTTTCTAGATATTTTTTAATTTTTAACAATCACTAATACAACCTACATGTTTCTAGAAGCTTCCATTCTAGTGTAGCAATATTTATCTAGACTCTTACATACACCTAGAAGCTTCTACACTAGCCAATTATTTAGATATTTATTCTAGAGTTTTACATATCTAGAAGCTTCTATTCTAGAAAAGTATTTCTAGAGTTTTCATACAATCTTGATATTTATTTTCTTTTCTAGAAACGTGTAGCACAATTTAACACTCCTCCTTGGTACACATTTCAGTGACACCAATCTTTTCTCGTAATAGCTCGAACTTGTCTCTTAGTAGTGCTTTTGTGAATATGTCGGCTAACTGCTCTTCACTCCTACAATGCATGACCTCTATTTCTTTATTGGCCACAGCTTCTCTGATGAAGTGGTACTTGATTCTTATGTGCTTAGTCTTGTTGTGAAATACTGGGTTTTTCGCCATTGAAATTGCCGAATTGCTGTCACAGTAGATCAATGTTGCTTCATCTTGAGGCTCCCCCGTGTCCTCAAGTATGCGCTTGAGCCATATAGCTTGGCATGTTGTCAATCTTTCTTTACTACATATTCTTACTCATTGTTGATAGTGCTATTGTGTCTTGCTTTTTGTTGCCCAAGAGAAAATTCCCCGAGCCCAAAGTGAATGCATAGCCAGATGTGCTTTTATCATCTGATGATCCTGCCCAATCGCTATCAGTGTACCCAATAAATTTTGAGTCAGGACTTGATCCATACCAAATGCCATAATCCTTTGTGCCTTGTAGATACCTTAGTACTCTTTTAGCAGCTCCGAAGTGAACTTGACTTGGGCATTGCATGAACCTGGAGAGATAACTTGTTGCAAACATAATGTCAGGTCTTGTAGTTGTTAGATAGAGTAAACTTCCAATGAGACGCCGATAGACCGTACAATCTGCTCTTGGCGTGCCATCTTCGCTCTTGAGTGCTTTGCTTTCAAGTGGAGTTGCAACACTCTTGCACCTTTTCATCTTGAATTTTTCAAGAAGACTATCTGTATATTTCTTTTGGGAAATGAAAATCCCATTTTCTTTTTGGTTTACCTCGATTCCAAGGAAGTAGTGCATTAATCCCAAGTCTGTCATTTCAAACGTCTTTATCATGTATTGTCTGAAACTCTTTATCATGCCCTCATTGTTTCCTGTAAAGATGAGATCATCAACGTATAAGGAAACAATAAGTCTGTCATTTGTATTTCGTGTCTTAATGTAAAGTGTAGGCTCGCTTTTGCTCCTCCCGAAACCTTGGTTGATGAAGTAGTTATCAATTCTGCTATACCAAGCCCGTGGGGCTTGCTTGGCCCGTATAAAGCTTTCTTTAACTTTAGTACTTTGTCTTCTTCTCCTTCCATGATAAATCCTTGAGGCTGCTCAACGTAAATTTCTTCCTCAAGGTATCCATTGAGAAATGCTGATTTAACATCCAGTTGATGGATTTTCCATCCATTTTGTGCAGAGAGGGCAATTAATGCACGTATCGTATCCAATCGTGCAACAGGAGCAAATGTCTCGTTGTAATCCACTCCAAACTGTTGAGAGTATCCTTTGGCTACAAGCCTTGCTTTGTGTTTTTGGATTGAGCCATCAGGATTAAGCTTTGTTTTATAGACCCACTTAACACCGATGACCTCTTTGTCTGGAGGTGGACTTACTAGCTCCCACGTTTCATTCTTGTTTATCATCTTAATTTCTTCTTCCATTGCTTTTCTCCAAACTTCTTCTTTGGAAGCTTCTTCATAACTTCCTGGTTCTATCAAGGTGAGATTGCATCTCTCATATATCTCACTCAAGGATTTTGTTTTCCTTGGTGGTCTCTCTAGAGAAGAACCTTCATCTTGTGATGTTTCTTCAATGATAGCGCTTGCCGGGTGATTACGGTTGATGGTTGTCTTCTTCGTTGGTTCGTAGAAGTGGTGCCATATTAATAGTTTTCCTTTCAACTTCCTCTGTTTCCCAATTAAATCTTGCATCCTCGTCAAATTCAACGTCTCGACTGACAATATGCTTTCTTGTTCTTAAGCTATAGACACGGTAACCTTTTGATTGTGTACTATAGCCTAAGAAAATACCTTTCTCTGTCTTTTCATCCAGTTTGCTCCTTTTCTCTTTTGGAATGTGAACATAACAGATGGAGCCGAAGACTCTAAGATGTTTTGCTGATGGCTTTCGCCCGCTCCAGGCTTCGAATGGTGTTTTGTCCCGAATGGCTTTGGTTGGACATCTGTTTAGCAAGTAGAGCTGCGGTATGCACCGCCTCTCCGCCCAAAATGTTTTCGAAGGCCTTTCTCCATTAGCATAGCTCTTGCTTGTCTCCATAACGGTTCTATTTTTGCGCCCGATACACCATTTTGTTCTTGAGCGTATCCAATCACAATTGATGTTCCACGCCTTCATCTTCACGGAACTTGTTGAATTCTCTTGATGTATATTCTTTGCCTCGATCACTTCTTATGGTTTTCATGTAGTGACCACTTTGTTTCTCGACATAGGCCTTATATTTCTTAAATATTTCATATACTTGCGATCTTTCACGCATAAAATAAACCCATGTCATTCTGGTAAAATCATCAATAAAGAGAATGAAGTACCTATTTTGTTCATGTGAAGGAGTGCGCATTGGGCCACAAACGTCCGTGTGCACCAATTCTAATGGCTCCTTCGCTCTCCAAGTTTTTCCAACAGGAAATGGTTGTTGGTGTTGTTTCCCGAGCATGCATCCTTCGCATACACGATCGGGTGCCTTTATAGTCGGGAGATCTTTCATCATGTTCTTCTGATGTAGTATTTTTAATCCATTGAAATTGAAGTGACCAAGCCTTCTGTGCCATAACCACGAGTCGTCAACTTGTGCCTTCATTGCAACATCTCTTGCATAACTCCATTGGATCGGAAAGCATCGTTTTTCCTTCATTTTTATTTTTGCAATTTGAAGGGATTTATCTTTCTTATCATATATTGTACAAGAATTACCTTCAAAATGCAACGAGTATCCTTTCTCCATCATTTGTCCGACGCTCAATAGATTTTGATCTATACTCGGAACCAAGAGCACCTCATTGATGTATCGCTTGCCCTTCTATGTGTTAATGACAATAGTGCCTTTTCCAGTAGCCTCCATAAAGTTGCCGTTTCCTATCTTAATATTTGTCTTGAATTTTTCAAGATGGCAAAAGATGGATTCATCTTTTGTCATGTGATTGCTGCAACCGCTGAAAAGATACCATGTATCTTTCTTTTCCTCTGTTGCTACTTGACATGCATAGAAGAGATTGTCTTCGACGTCCTTTTCTTCAGAAAAGTTAGCTTGATGATTCCTTTTTGATCGACATACCTTCTCGACGTGACCAAATTTCTTGCAATTTTTGCATTGTGGTTTTCCTTTAAACCAACAGTCTTTCTCCAAATGGCTTTTTATCTTGCATATACCGCAAGGAGAAAATGTTTTGTTTGGAGGCTCTGTATTTTTAGAACCTTCATTTGATCTCCGATCATTTTGTTTTGATTTTTGTGACGGAGTTTTGAACTTATATTGAAAAGCATTTTCAGTTGTGCCTTCGTGACGCCTTTCCAATCTATGTTCATGAGCTTCTAAAGACCCCATCAATTCAAGGCATACAATTTTCCAAATCTTTTGATTGCTCAATAGCCGTAATGATTGGATCATATTTTTCAGATCGGTAATTAATATTTTTCCACAATTTTCTTCTCTGGGACGTCTTCTCCATTCGCCACAATTGATTTGCTAATGAATCTACTCTTGTGTAGTAGTCTTTAGCATTCTCCGAATCTTTCATTTTTAAATTCTCAAATTTCTCCCCAATGAATGGAGTTTTGAGACTCGTACCTTTCATTGCCTTGAAACTCCTCATGCAAATTATCCATCGCTTCTTTAGCCGCCTTGGCACTCATGATTCTTGGAAACAATTCCTCACCAAGCTTAATCAAGGGCTAATAATGCTTGAGCATCTTTACATTGATTCTCCTTGAGTTCTTTCTTTTGTGCGGTAGATAAATTTGAGATGTCGCCGGGATGCTAAATCCCTTACTTACGATATCCCATAAATCTTGAGCACAAAAGTAGGTTCTCATTTTAATGAACCAATAGTCGAAATTTTCTCCCCGGAAAATTGGAACCGGAATGGATGAGCGGAGTGTGTAATCTGCCATGATGTAGATTTCGCCCAGTTATAGTTGTGTCGAAACCGAGCTCCGATACCACTTGTTAGAATTTTTGTAGAGAGCTGAATGGAGAAGGCTAGGATTGATGAGTGTGAGATGGATAAGGATTGATAAGTTGGAGAGATTGTAGAAATGAGTTTTATTGTATTGATTGCTTGATTTGCTTGGTTCAAGTACATGGGGTAGTGTTGGTGATTATATCACCAATGTGATTTAGTGTTATTGGACTTAGTTTGAGGTTTGGTAAGCTTGAAACAATCGATATGAGTTAGGAGATGCGGGGTGCATGCTTACAATTGATATTTACAAGCTTACGAGAGTGTTAGATCAAGTGTTGAACAAAATCCAAATTCTTCTGCTTATTGGACGGGCGCCCATTTTATATGGACGGGTGTTTGACTTCGCACGGGCGTCTAGGTTCACCGGACGAAGCGCCTGGCGGTGGATTTACATACGAGATGTAACCTGGTTGGATGGACGAGCGTCTTAAGAATGCGGACGGGCGCCCAGATTCTTCTGACGGGCGCCCAAGATGTCAAACGGGCGTCCTGGTGTGAATTTACATACGAGATGTGACTCGCTCGGATGGACGAGCGTCTCGAAAAAAGCGGGCGCCCGTCCAAGATGCTTTCAGACGGGCGCCCGTGATTCTAAACGGGCGTCTAGTATGCGCTTCTGGAGCGATTTTGGTCGGTTTCTTTGGTATCCTTTCGGTTTTGTACTCGTAATCGATTACGAAGGTTGTGTATGTAATGTTATATTAGTATAACATCACACACACATAAGGGAACACTTGGAACATCATTTTTGAACACAAGAATAGAATTTGAGAAGCAATTTTTCTGTTTTCTTTGAAATTTTTGAAGCCTCAAGTTTAAACACACATATCTACAAAACTTCTATAGCATTCTTTCATCTTATTGCCAAATATTGGAAGAGAAGCAGATTTATCCCGTGATTATATTCGAGTTAATTCCCGGAGGCAATTCAAGGGAACGAATAATTTTCGCAGGAAAGATTTCCAAATCGACTCTGCGATCATATCAAGTTTTCTTGCATTTAAAGTTTGATACCATTGTTCTAATCATCCTATAAACTCCCTAACAGGTAGTGCTATATATATAGTCTCCATATGATGGCTCAAGGACTTATGGAGTTTTCTAGATATTTCTTAATTTTTAACAATCACTATGTTAAGGGTGGAATTATACGATACTTTATTATACTTTATATTATAATTTCACCCTAACTAATATAATTTGGATTGAAAATGAATCTTAAAATGACTTATTGAGCAAACACGGTTTTATAAATGTTAATTACCAAATAACACATTTTATGTGCTTAAATGATTATTTTATATCATTGTGGAAATATGTTATGCTTTGGTATATGTCATGTGTGTTGTAGGTACATAATACATTTAAATATTGGATGCAAGTCAAGGCCACTCAATAAAAATCAAGTCAAGGACACTCAATGCTTAGTCCAAGTCAAGTAGGAGTGATTCAAGGGGCTGTTTTTGAGAGCAAATCAAGAGGAATTACTATTGTAATAATGTATAGCATTTTCTTATTTTAAAAGAGGGGAGAGGGGACGGTTCTAATGGAGAAGAGTGCAGGGAATTCCTTTTTTTTTTTTTCAGTTTTTGTTTTTAGCAATTTGAAAGGAAGAGTCTATCAAAACAAATTCTTGTATTGTTTCCATTCTAGTTTTAATAATCAAATACTTAGAGATTTCTTCAAAAATTCCCATTGTTGTTCATGACCTTGGTTTTATTTCATATAAATTCCTGCTCTACACATAAGTATATGGTGCTTTCTCATCAACCCAAAATGGTCATTATTGGTATGGATAGCTAAACTCATCAAGGGCAAGCAATTGGGGGAAGCAATTCGACGGTTTTCGGGTTTTCTAATATAAAGCATTGCAGTATTTCAAAACAAAGGTTAGATTACGAGTTGTACATTTTATTGTTCATAGCTTGATCGAGAGATTTTGCTCACGGATTGCCATACGAGAGATTGTATGCATTGAATCAGTATAACACGTAATTAAACCATAATATTCGAGTATAAAACGAGTTTTATCGAATACGGTTTGGATAAATTAATCGAGAGATTATACCTTGTGTTTTGATTGTATCTTTCACCTAAGAGATTAGGGATTACATTCGGTTTAGGAGATCCTAATCTTTGGCCCTGATATTGCATGCTTGTATGATTAGAAACCTGATAATTTGTCGAATTGTGAAACCTATTGTTTGCCCTCTTTTAATCTCATTACAGTAATCTTAATTTGTAACGTATCTCGTGACAATTGTGACTCAAAAACTGAACCACCTCTCAACCTCGAATCCCTGAGTTCGACTCCGGTTTTACATCGCTATACTACGATCCCTCCTCTTGGGGAAACCGGGTTATAAATTTATAACTTGTCATTCTTATTTTCATAATCAATAAAATCCGGGACAAGTTTTTGGCGCCGTTGCCGGGGAATTCGGCACGGTTAGCTTCAGTTTTGAGTCTTTTATTAAATATTAATTACCCAGAAAAAGTTTAAATGTTGTTTGGTGTAAATTGATTCAAGAGTTCTGTGCTCTGTTTTTCGAAATTTGAGTCTCTGTTTTTCCATAACCGGTTCCCTTGAAGAACGAGCGTCCATCAAGCGTCCAGGCTGAAAAATCATAACAGAGCCTTCAGACGCCGTCTAGACGAGCGTCCAACTAGCGTCCAGACAAAGCGGACGAGCGTCCAGCTTGGTGAACGAGCGTCCAGAAGCTTGAATTGGATCAGAGAGTTCGGGCGCAGAGGAGGACGAAGCGTCCACTCTCCGTCCATTTGAAGCGCATTTGCAGCGTTCAAACTTTGGGCGGGCGTTCATCTTCGATTCAGCGAGTGAACGAGCGTTCTCTTCTTTTTAGGCGAGCGTCGACGCCGATTTTCCATTAGAACGGGAAATCCATCACTCCTGGGATTTATTTTCACCTCTTATCACCTTTCACCTCGTTTTCACTCCAGTATATGCGTACACGAAGTCATTCAGGCCCATTAATCTTTAACCCTGAGATCGAACGTACAATCGTTCGTCCCAATCGCAAAATTCAACGTTCCTTGAGTTCTCAATTTTCCGAGGTTAGTGAAGGAAGTATTTTTGAAGAAACCGTTGAAGAAACTCTTGAAGAGATCGTTGAAGAAATCATCTTGGACAACCCTGAAGTAATAATGGCAGATAGGCGTACTTTAGCAGACTACACTATTCCGGGCTCTGTTACTATACATCCCGCTATCGTAATGCCGGACATCGAGGTTCCATTTGAATTAAGATCTGGTTTAATTCAAATGATACAACATACTTCCACCTTTCATGGGTACCAATCTGAAAACCCACATACCCATGTGCGTGCATTTCTGGAAGTATGCAGCACAACTAAGATCAAGGATATCTCTGATGATATTCTTAAGCTCAAATTATTCCCATTCTCTTTGCGGGGTGAAGCAAAAGAATGGTATCTATCATTACCTTCTGAATCTATCACGACCTGGGCTGATCTGGAACGTGAGTTTCTGAGCCAATATTTCCCTCCCTCCAAGACAAATTTCGATTAATCTAACCGATATCTTCACTTTCCGACAAGAAGGTAGTGAAACGTTCTTTGAAGCATGGAAACGTTTCAAATCTATCCTACATCGTTGCCCTCATCATGGTTTAGATCTGCAACGACAAGTCAATACCTTCTATAGTGGTTTGACTGAGACGACAAAAGGAATGGTAAATAGCTCATCTGGAGGAGCTTTCTTGAAGAAAACACCGGCTGAAGGGTGGGACCTGTTTGAAGACATAGCAAAATATAACTATGCCCCAACTCAGCATTCAATCCCTACACCTTCTGCCCCCAGGATAGAAGAAGTCAAGTCTCAAAACCAACTAATCGCCTCTCTTCAACAGCAGATCACTAATCTGGCTTTGGCACAAAAACACAATCAATATTCCACTTCTTCTATTCCTCCAAATTTCTCAGTTTCCCGGATGATGTATTGTGACAACCGTTGTCAACATGGTCACAATATGAATCATCACAATACCCATCATCCAACTATCAAGTCAATGCGCCCAACATATGAGGCCGTACACACCGATAGTTTGTCAAACTTGTGCCACGGAGGGTCACATCTACAGCTTGTCCCCTAAACAGGGACAATGCCAAATCAATGCGTTTTACGCCGGTCAAACCAGAGGTTTTCAAACCAACACCCTGGCCGTAACAATTATCAAAATCAAGGTTATAACCAGAATCGGAATTTCAACCAACAACCAGGTTATAACCAAAATACCAACTTTCAAACCTCTAATCGAAATCAGAATTACCAGAATCCCACCTACAGTCAGCATCCTAATCCGAATACCATGCAGAGGCTCAACCAGATTTGGCAAGGAAATACCAACAGCTCTTCAAATAGACCTACTCAAAACCCTCCGGGTTTCCAAAACTCACCATCTGGGGCAAATGATGGCCCAACAAAAGCTGAGTATGAGAAGACAATCAAGAACTTGGAAAGGCAAATTGGCCACCTAGGTTGACAATTAGTACCAAAGGCCTCGAGGACACTTACCCAGTTTCACGAAAGGAACCCTAAAAGTAACCAAGTATCCCAACGCAATGAGATTGTTCCTACTACACCTACGGAGCGAGAGAGTCACACGCAATGAATTTGAGATCTGGAACCCAACTACAAGGAAATCCTGCTTCTTACCAGAACCAGGGAAACGAATAGACCCTCCTACCAGAGATGAGGTAGGAGGGGAAGTTGAGGATAAAGACTCACATGCCCTAGATGAAGAAGAGACTCAGTTGGCTGATCCACTGAGTAATGAGAAAGCTGTTCAAAGTCAAGAAGAAGGAATCCCGACAAGTAAAAAGACTGACAAGACAGTGAGATGGAAGGATTTAGAGGACGAAGCAGTTAAAGCTTCTTCATCATCGAAGAAAGTTTTCTCTGAAGAAGAATTGAGCAAACTTCCTTTCCCACCAAGAAAGAAAAACATCTCTTTGCAAGAAGATAAGAAGTATGAAAAGGTACTCAACCTTCTGAAGAACACACAAGTAAATTTACCCTTATCTGATGTTCTGGTTGAGATGCCTAAATATACTAAATTTATAAAAGATGTTGTTTCTTGAAAAAAAGAAACTGGAGAACATGGATAGAGTAATTAATGAAGAGTGCTCCATGATTGGAAGTGATCATATTCCAAGGAAACGAAGCGATCCAGGGAAATTCGTTTTAACCTTACAAATCCAAGACTGTGTTTTCCCTCATTCCTTGTGTGACCTAGGAGCATCTATCAGTTTAATGCCGTTATCCATCTGCAAAAGACTTAATCTTGATCATCTTTTGGAACCTACCACGATGAACCTTCAGTTTGCAGATAGGTCGATCAAGAAAGCCGAAGGATTTTTGAAAGATCTCTTAGTACAGGTCGACAAATTCACATTTCCTGTGGATTGGTTTGTCCTGGATGTAAAAGAAGAAAACACTCCGTTAATCCTTGGCAGACCATTTCTATCAACAGCCCGTGCTGTCATAGATTGTGATGAAGGTTATGTAACCTTAAGAGTTGGTGATGAAGAAGTGCGATACAATGTTTCTAGAACTCTAAAGCGACCTTCTGAAAGCCCAACCGGTTATTCCATTGATGAAACTGACGAGTTCAGTGATTTTATGGAAACACAAGTCATGGCCATGAACCCAGAGTATGAAAGACTGGTGGACAATCTGAACAGTTACGGTAGAATCCACCTTGACAGCATTGGGACCGCCTTGGAAGCTGAGGAGCTGCAAGAAGAGACCTTGTTTGTGGAATCCTCAAGAACAATCAGTGAGTCGGAGTTGAAGCAAGGAGATATCAAGTCAAGCTTAAAAGAACCCCCTGAAGATTTAACGCTAAAACCTTTACCTAAGCACTTAAAGTATGTTTACGAGGAAGGCGATAAGCTTCCGTTAATCATCTCCATGGCCGATGTAAGAGGAGGAGGATAAGTTATTAAACGTCTTGAGAAGCAACGAAAGAGCTTTCGGTTGGCAAGTAGGGGATATTAAAGGTATATCTCCTGACGTGTGTATGCATAAGATAAAGACCGAAGAGGGAGCTAAATGTGTTCGACAGCCTCAAAGACATTTAAATCCACATATGCAAGAGGTGGTAAAGAAAGAGATTATAAAACTTTTGGACATGGGGATTGATAACGGAAAAATTCACAGTTATTTTTATAACTTTTCACCCCGTTTCGGATATCATTTTGAACACTTTTATATCATTTTGAGTCTTTAATTCCTAAATTTCATAAAAATATATAAGTCGTGACTATTTTGTAAAATATCGTGTTTTTATGTGTTTTTACTAATAACCGAATGTCGAAATCTGCATTTTACGCGGGTATTTTCTGTTTGTTTCATTGCAGAATCCTAAGATGAACTGAAATCCCGAGTATCGACACTTTTTGAAGTCAATTCGAGTCGTTGGAAGGAAGTTATAAAGCGTCACTAAGTCAAATGATAAAAGGGTTAATCGTTTCTTAAGAATGAAAATCCCGAGTATCGATGGAAATTGCCTATCAAAACGGCATTTTCTGAAGAAGTGGCCTTAATGAAAGTCGTAGATCTTAATATAAACGTTCCGACGCACTTTGAATCATGTCAATTGGACTTCTAGAACTCAAGATATGAAACGCGTCACTAGATCAAGTGGTCAATCCCAAAACGACACGTATTAGGAATGACTCGTCAAAACGACGTTTTCGGAGAAAGTGTTCTTCACGGAAGTTGAAGATCTTCATATAAGCTTTCCAATGCAATTTAAATTATGAAGATTGGAGGTCTACAACTTAAACAGTGATCAAGTGGCTAATCGATTTGGGTTAATAAAAATCCCGAAATAGCTTCGGGGAACACGAGGTAATCAAGAAGGCGTTTTCAAGAAGAGTCCTTCATGAAAGTTGTAGAGTTTCTCGAGACCTTAATTTTGGCATTTCGTTTGCAATTTTTGGAGGTCTACAACTCAAGATACGGATTTTACAAGTTTTAATTACATAAATATAATCAATCGATCCTTCGAGAATCATGCTGAGTCATCTGGCAATGATGATCCCGGACTGGTCCGGCCTAACCTCCGGCCCGGGCCGGCCTTTGATCAATTTCTATATATATGAGCACATCAGAGAGCGGAGAAGATGGATCATATATATATATATGCATCCCATATATATATATATATCTATCTTTCATTCTCTTTTTAATTCCGTAGTTATGTATGCCTTATGCCGAAATAAATTTAGTAATAATAGTATCGTTGTAATGCTCGGGAAATTATCGGAAGCTCGGTGTTGCTAAAATCGTTGTAATCGAAGATATCGCCGTTATAATAGTAAGTTTGTTTTTTTATCGTTTTCCTCATTGTTGTTTCTTTCATTTTTGTTTCTTTTATATATCTATCTACACATATATATCTATATATATATATATATTTATACGCATACATATATATATATATATATATATTAGTATTATTACTTATATATATATATATATATATCTATCTACTTATATATATATATATATATATATATATATATATATATATATATATATATATATATATATATATATATATCTATGTATCTATATATATATTTATAGATCTATATACTTATATCTATATATATACTTATGTATTTATCTATATCTATATATTTATATATATATATTAATTATATGTGTAGCTAAATATATACATAGCAATTTATGTGAAAACGGGTGAAATCAATCCTCGGAAACGAGATGGAGTTGTGTTGTGCTTAATTTAACGCTTTTATGATAAAATCATGTTTTAAACTTGTTTTGATCATTTTAATAACTTTGAATAAAATTGACAACTTTGTTCACGGTTACATCGAGCTTATAAATGTATTTTGCGGTGAGATGTGAGATATGGATATCACTAATCATAGTCCTGATTGTTAGATTGACAATCTAAGTGACAGATCTGGACTATGCCTAAGTGAAATTCTTATTTTTACGAGATGTGCGAAACATGTTTTAAAATCACTAAACCATAGTCTTAATCGTTAGATTGGCAACCTAAGTGATACGTTAAAATTATGTTTTTGTGAGATTTTTTTTAACGGTTTTTTATTCCGGTCAACCATGTTAGGCGAGTTAGCTCTCTAAAGGGAGGGTTAATAAACCTAGTGTGGGGGTTAAGTGAGAGCTGTTCAGATCTTAACGCAAGAATAAAAAGTTGACACCCGTGAATGTCATATGAACTGAATCAGATAAAACACACTCCTTGTCCAGTTTTCCCTGTGGGGAGATAACCTGTTGGATCATGGCTCGGCTATGCTTTTTAATCACCTAGTTAATCTCGTTAGTTAAAAATTTATTTTTCGCATTAGTATAATCACTCCACCTAAAACTTTGATCGCCTAGACTAAGTTCGACGTTCATTTTGGTACTCACAACCACATTTCTCTTGGGACGACCTCGTACTCCTGTAGCTATCCTAGCAATCGACCTGGTACTCTGCCAGTTAGAGAGTTAGTTTACCCACGGTTTTGCGAGTCTTTATAAATGTATTTTTTTAGTGGGTGAATTTTTCGCTCATCAAAAAAATTGGCGCCGTTGCCGGGGAAATGTGTGATATTGTTGTGATATCTTGTAAGTGAACCGAAGGCTTGGGCCTATGTTTTTATTTTTATTTTCGATAAGAGTCTTGGGATGCTGAAGTGATATTGTCCTGAACTCGGTTTGAATACGACTTTGGTACTCAACCCAATCTCTTTACGGGGTTGTTATATTAGGTTGATATCTTGTAAGTCTGGCTAGAACTGAGGCTTAGGACCTTCGGCTACCATAAAAAAAAATTTAAAAAAAAAACGAAAAAAAAAAAGAAAAATTTTATTGTTTTCTTGTTGTTTTCTGAGATCTTGCAGATTGAGCTTAAATGGATGGATTTTTCAATCAATACTACTCACCTGAACAACAATACTCCTACCAACCTCAGGCACCGGAACAATGTTATCAACAACAGTTCGTGCCTCAACCTCAGTATCAACAGCAAAATAACCAAGGTTCATGGGATTATAAGTGCTCTAATGCATATCAGGATCAGAATTTTGGTTATTCGAGTAATGAGCCACCATATTACGAGGGTTGTCCTAACCACTAATGCTTATCGGATTACGAGTGTTCATACTCGGCCGTTGATAGCTTCAACCATATTCACCATCGATCGATTATGCGGAATGGCAAGAAGACCGCTACTCACCTCCAATATATCAAAGTCAATACGATCGCTTTCCCCATGCCACAAGAAGAATTCACCGACAGGTCAAATAGAGCAACTAGAACGATTGAACCGGATCTTGGAAGAGCGATCGTTGGACATGCGAGGAGTTCAAGGTAAATCTTGACTCCGCTTATAAGAAATCTTCAAGACAAGGTGGGGAATTGATTGAATTAGTGAGGTATGTGAAAAAGGTGAGACATGTGAGGTGGTTAAGGATGATGATGTTATCACCGAGAAGTTCGTTTGAGAATAAAGTTGAGGATTCGATTTGCTATGCTAAGATTTCAGAGCCAGATACAGAGCTAGAGGAGCGGGAGATTGATTGGCCATCTTTAGTAAAGCCACTGGGAGAGTTGGTAATAGTAGATATGTTGGTCCCGGATTATTACATTCGTCCACTCTGTGAGGATGAATTTTCTGCGGTCCAGTTTGTATATTCCCCAATGGATGAGCTTTATGGTAATTTTCAAAAGAAGATGGTTCGACAGTCTGATAAAAGAAGATTCTCTGGCTGGGAGGAGGTAGCATCGAGGTCCAAACGAGGTACGTTTCTAGACAATTTAATTTCTTTGGTTCTCGCATTGTTAATTTTTCTTAAGCTATTGATCTTCTTAAGTTCTGATTTTGGTTGATAACTTGTAAATACTACTTTTGTCGAGCAAACGACGTTAAACAAAAGCGCTACCGGGAGGCAGCCCGTTAAATAATAATAATAATTTGGATGAGACTAGTCTTAATGAAATGTAGAATCGGTATGAAGAATGAACACAAAGCATAACCAAGTCTCAGGATGACTGTTAGAATGTCATTAAGAGGGAATGATTAGGTGGTTATCCGAAAATCCCGATGGAGAAAAAAGATAAAAATTCAAATGTATCATTTCTTGGACTTAGGTTATTGAACCCTTGAGGATCTGGGTATAAAAGACTCTATACTCTTTCACACATTTCATTTTACGATCTAGTCTGTTTCAAATTTCTGGTCGTTGTAGTATAGTGGTGAGTTTTCCCGCTTTTATAAAACTGTGTGTAATAAAAATGAATCTAGGAATAACTTACTTGACTATGATATATGCTCATGTGATACGTATATGCTTAGATGTTCTGTGCTTTACCAGTATGGTTATTTTTCCATCTAAAGCTATTATATTACCTATCGAATTTTCTGACGTGACAGGGCCATTATCTTATTATTCCCATATCTCTATTGCATACTTTGGCACGAGGACCATGTCCCGTGTTGGTTTTGTTTTGGTTGTTTTGGTACAGGGATTCGGGACGTGCTTTCTCATGGTCATTACGGATTCGTAGCACCTTTCGCACTGGTTTATAAGCTAAGTCTTCCTCTCTATCTCTATCTCTGGGAATAATGCAAAATCGTAAGTGGGGGGTAGATTCGTGGTTGGTTTAGCAATGGCAGTAAGTGTTTAAACCCTTAGTTTTTGATTCTTTTTCGAGCATTATTTAGTTGATTAAAATAAATTGTACAAGGCATAAATTTCATGGATTTAAAGATGTAATGATCAATTCGGATATGTATAACCAATGTGAACCGCAAGTGTATTTTAACCGGAAATCTATTTGTATAACATGAATTCCTTCACGTAAGCCTTTGATATTGAAACGAAAATTTTAAACTGTATCCATTCAGTATCCTAGTGGTTTATCTTAGAGATAGCAGTAACTTAGAACCTGATTTCTGAACGTGTATTGTGAATATCTGAAGGTTTGAATGTGATAGGAAGAATATCAAAATAAGATAAACTATATATATGTCGGTTGTAGCTACCAATGATTTGAGTGCGGTAGGGCGTTATCACGAAACGTCCTATACCACTATGAGGTTTACAAGCTCCCGACTGCCTGATGATAGTAGTCCAGCTAGGGTGTTATCACGAAACATCCTATTGCTGGGAATGAGGGCATAAAAAAGGAGAATTAGATAGGTATTAATGTATTCGATCTCACCTCATGACGCTTTGCAAGATAGTCGATTTTGGCAATGAGTTCGGATATGTTAGTATTCTATGAAAAGAAAAAAGAAAAAAAAAATAGAAAAGAAAAGAAAAAGTTGGTTGAAAATTTAGTTATCTTCTGACTATCCCCAGTATAAACTAAATGATATGCTTTAGGGATTATCCTAATAAGTACACGGGAGGACTTTGTGTGGAATTGTTACTGCCTATGCCTAGGAAAGTCATTAGGACTGTCTGAATGGATACTAGTGCGTTTGCTTGATTTATTCAAGAGAGGATAGTGGAAATTGAAAAGGCTTGTCACACACTCACTCTGTTATACATTTATATTGCGGTTAACGTGTAGTTATGATTCGAATGGTTGCATCATCTGATTGTCATTCATATCTTATCTTCATGAATTTTTCCTCATTCATTTTATTTTATCGCTTATTTTGTTCGAGGACGACCAAAAGCTAAGTGGGGGGTTGTGATAACGGAAAAATTCACAGTTATTTTTATAACTTTTCACCCCGTTTCGGATATCATTTTGAACACTTTTATATCATTTTGAGTCTTTAATTCCTAAATTTCATAAAAATATATAAGTCGTGACTATTTTGTAAAATATCGTGTTTTTATGTGTTTTTACTAATAACCGGAATGTCGAGTCTGTTTTACGCGGGTATTTTCTGTTTGTTTCATTGCAGAATCCTAAGATGAACTGAAATCCCGAGTATCGACACTTTTTGAAGTCAATTCGAGTCGTTGGAAGGAAGTTATAAAGCGTCACTAAGTCAAATGATAAAAGGGTTAATCGTTTCTTAAGAATGAAAATCCCGAGTATCGATGGAAATTGCCTATCAAAACGGCATTTTCTGAAGAAGTGGCCTTAATGAAAGTCGTAGATCTTCATATAAACGTTCCGACGCACTTTGAATCATGTCAATTGGACTTCTAGAACTCAAGATATGAAACGTCACTAGATCAAGTGGTCAATCCCGAAAACGACACGTATTGGGAATGACTCGTCAAAACGACGTTTTCAGAGAAAGTGTTCTTCACGGAAGTTGAAGATCTTCATATAAGCTTTCCAATGCAATTTAAATTATGAAGATTGAGGTCTACAACTTAAACAAAGATCAAGTGGCTAATCGATTTGGGTTAATAAAAATCCCGAAATAGCTTCGGGGAACACGAGGTAATCAAGAAGGCGTTTTCTGAAGAAGAGTCCTTCATGAAAGTTGTAGAGTTTCTCGAGACCTTAATTTTGGCATTTCGTTTGCAATTTTTGGAGGTCTACAACTCAAGATACGGATTTTACAAGTTTTAATTACATAAATATAATCAATCGATCCTTCGAGAATCATGCTGAGTCATCTGGCAATGATGATCCCGGACTGGTCCGGCCTAACCTCCGGCCCGGGCCGGCCTTTGATCAATTTCTATATATATGAGCACATCAGAGAGCGGAGAAGATGGATCATATATATATATATATGCATCCCATATATATATTCATATATATATATATATATATATATATATATCTATCTTTCATTCTCTTTTTAATTCCGTAGTTATGTATGCCTTATGCCGAAATAAATTTAGTAATAATAGTATCGTTGTAATGCTCGGGAAATTATCGGAAGCTCAATTGTTGCTAAAATCGTTGTAATCGAAGATATCGCCGTTATAATAGTAAGTTTGTTTTTTTATCGCTTTCCTCATTTGTTGTTTCTTTCATTTTTGTTTCTTTTATATATCTATCTACACATATCTATATATATATATATATATATATATATATATATTATACATACATATATATATATTAGTATTATTACTTATATATATATATATCTATCTACTTATATATATATATATATATATATATATATATATATATATATATATATATATATATATATATATATATATCTATGTATCTATATATATATTTATAGATCTATATACTTATATCTATATATATACTTATGTATTTATCTATATCTATATATTTATATATATATATTAATTATATGTGTTGCTAAATATATACATAGCCGAATTATGTGAAAACGGGTGAAATCAATCCTCGGGAAACGAGATGGAGTTGTGTTGTGCTTAATTTAACGTTTTTATGATAAAATCATGTTTTAAACTTGTTTTGATCATTTTAATAACTTTGAATAAAATTGACAACTTTGTTCACGGTTACATCGAGCTTATAAATGTATTTTGCGGTGAGATGTGAGATATGGATATCACTAATCATAGTCCTGATTGTTAGATTGACAATCTAAGTGACAGATCTGGACTATGCCTAAGTGAAATTCTTATTTTTACGAGATGTGCGAAACATGTTTTAAAATCACTAAACCATAGTCTTAATCGTTAGATTGGCAACCTAAGTGATACGTTAAAATTATGTTTTTGTGAGATTTTTTTTAACGGTTTTTTATTCCGGTCAACCATGTTAGGCGAGTTAGCTCTCTAAAGGGAGGGTTAATAAACCTAGTGTGGGGGTTAAGTGAGAGTCGCTTGAGATCTTAACGCAAGAATAAAAAGTTGACACCCGTGAATGTCATATGAATCTGAATCGAGATAAAACACACTCCTTGTCCAGCTTTCCCTGTGGGAGATAACTGTTGGATCATGGCTCGCTATGCTTTTTAATCACCTAGTTAATCTCGTTAGTTAAAAATTTATTTTTCGCATTAGTATAATCACTCCACCTAAAACTTTGATCGCTTAGACTAAGTTCGACGTTCATTTTGGTACTCACAACCACATTTCTCTTGGGACGACCTCGTACTCCTGTAGCTATCCTAGCAATCGACCTGGTACTCTGCCAGTTAGAGAGTTAGTTTACCCACGGTTTTGCGAGTCTTTATAAATGTATTTTTTTAGTGGGTGAATTTTTCGCTCATCAGGGATCATATACGCAATAGCTGACAGCGATTGGGTATCCCCCACTCTAGTCGTCCCTAAGAAAGGGGGGATTACAGTGGAAAAGAACGATAAAGGTGAGGAAGTAGCTTTGAGGTTAGTGACCGGGTACCGGGTTTGTATTGATTATAGGAAATTAAATGAGGTCACTATGAAAGATCATTTTCCGCTCCTTCATCGACCAAATGCTTGAGCGTTTGGTCGGGCACCCCTTCTATTGTTTCCTGGATGGATACTCCGGGTATTTTCGAGATCCCTATTGATCCGATTGATCGTGAAAAGACGACCTTCACTTGCCCCTATGGTACATTCGCCTACAGCGAATGCCATTCGCCTTTGCAATGCCCCCTCACCTACATTCCAACGATGTATCTTTGGCTATCTTTGATGGGCTAATTGAGAAGTGCATGGAAGTCTTTATGGACGATTTCTCGGTGTTTGGTCAATCTTTTGACAACTACCTCGATAATCTTAACAAGGTTTTGAATAGATGTGTGGAGAAGAATTTAATCCTCAACTGGGAAAAATGCCACTTCATGGTGGATGAGGGGATTGTTCTTGGCCACAAGATCTCTGCGAAGGAATAGAGGTTGATAGGGCCAAAGTAGAAGCCATAGAAAAATGAACTATCCCAAAAACGTGAAAGAAGTCGAGAGTTTTCTTGGTCACGTTGGCTTTTACAGAGATTTATTCAGACTTCTCCAAGATCTCAAACCCTTATCAACTCTACTTAAAGATGGCATTGTTTTCGACTTTGACAATGATTGCAAGTATGCCTTCAAGGAGCTAAAAATCGTCTCATCTCCGCTCCAATTTTATCTCCACGATTGGAATTTACCTTTTGAATTGATGTGTGGCGCTTCAATTACGCGTTGGTGCGATATTGGGGCAAAGAATTAAAGGTAAATTTAAACCTATCTACTATGCAAGTCACACTCTAAACCCAACACAAGCTAATTATACAACCACTGAAAAGGAATTATTGGCCGTAGTCTTCTCTATGGACAAATTCGGAAGTTATCTGTTGGTGCTCATGTGATTGTTTGGACAGATCATGCGGCTTTTACGCTATCTAATGAACAAAAAGGATGCCAAACCAAGACTATCTGCGATGGATTCTTACCCTTCAAGAATTTGATGTTCATATTAAGGATATCAAGGGTAGTGAAAATACAGTAGCTGATCACATTTCCAGAGTACTACCCATAGGAGAGGAAGATCCACAGGACATTGATTTATATTGCCCTTTTGAGAGTGTCATGTCTGTGGATGGCTGTATTTCCGACCCGCCGTGGTATTCTTCTATCGTAAACTATCTCCATTCCCGGTACCTGAACCCTGAATTCTCCTATCAAGAGAAGAAGAAATTCTTCTCTGATCTGAAATATTATGTCTGGGAAGAACCGCATCTTTTCAAGCTTTGTAAAGATGGGTTGCTTAAATCGATGTGTTCCGAGTCTAAGCAACGAACATAATTGAGCAATGTCATAGTGGCCCCACTGGTGGCCACTTCGGTCCCTGGAAGACCGTTGCAAAGATATTCCAATCTGGTTTTTACTGGCCATCGATTTTCAAGGACACTGAAGCCTTTTGTAAAGGCTGTGACAGATGCCAGAGAACCGGAGCGTTGACAAGGCGGTATGATATGCCGTTGAAGCCCATTTTGGAGTGTGAGGTGTTCGATGTCTGGGGAATTGACTTTATGGGTCCTTTCCCGTCCTCATGCGGTAACAGATACATCCTGGTCTGCGTAGACTATGTATCTAAATGGGTGGAAGCGATCGCCACTCCTCACAATGATCATAAAACGGTCATGAAATTTTTAAAGAGAAATATTTTTGTGAGGTTTGGCTGCCCACGAGCCTTGATCAGCGATGAAGGGACACACTTCTGCAATAGACCACTTGATAAAGTGTTAGAAAAATATGGTGTTCGCCACAAATCCGGTACACCATATCATCCTATGACAAGTGGTCAAGTTGAGCGAAGTAATCAGAGCTTAAAGAAAATTCTTGAGAAGACGGTCAATAGTCACCGTAAGGATTGGAGTCTGAAGTTGGACGATGCTCTATGGGCTTATCGCACAGCGTATAAGACCCCCATGGGTACTTCTCCATTCCAAATGGTCTACGGAAAACCTTGCCATCTGCCTATCGAGTTGGAACATCGAGCTTACTGGGCAACCAAGTTCCTGAATTTCGATTCCCAAGCTTGCGGGCAACATCGTCTACAGCAGCTGCACGAGCTGGACGAGTTCAGACTCCAAGCTTATGAAAGTTCTAAAATCAGCAAAGACAGAATGAAACTGCTCCACGATAAGAAGATCAAAAAGAGAGAGTTTCATACCGGCGAACAAGTCCTCCTTTATAATTCAAGATTACATCTCTTCCCTGGGAAACTGAGGACGCGGTGGTCAGGGCTTTTCACGATCATTCAGACTTTTCCTAGTGGTGTGTTGGAACTAAATGGAAAAGATAATCAACCTTTCCGGGTAAACGGACAACGGTGCAAGCACTACATAGGACAAACCGAAGAAACTCCGATGTGCATCAAATTCATTGACATCCTTTGTGGTAATATCTCTGATACCCAGGATTTGGAGGAGTTTAGCCCCGATCTGTATTCAAACAGCACCACTAATGATCATACAGAAGAGGTCTTTGCTGGTAGCTGGGACATGGAGCAGTATTGGAAGGAGCATGAGTTGAATGTGAGAAGAAACCAGAGGAAATCAACAAGAGAACGAATGAGGAAGGTTTGGAAGGCGGTTAAAAGCCAAATTCTCTCTGCTCAATGTTGTTTCTGCATGAGCCCATTCGATGAAATAACGGGCAGAAAGATCAAGTGGCCCGATCCGGGTTGAGCTCAAAAAGGAAGTTGAGCTAACAACGTAAATAAAAGCGCTGCTAGGAGGTGTCCTAGTTTTGTGTGTTAGCTAGTTTTTCTGTTTTATTTTCCTTGTCTTTTGTAATAAAAGGATTGAGTTATACTCTCCAATGTTTGTTTTTCTGATACTTAGGCCTTGGCATGCATCTCGTGCTAGCCTATCATGATTACCTGTCATCATGCCCGAGTCACTATCTCCCATATCTTATTACAGCGTACCCCCATTTTTGCCCCGAGATTTTGTTTGTGGTTTTCAAGTCCTACAGGTTGCACTATAGCTATTTGGTTGATATGACCTACACTTATGAGGATCATTGCGAATTGTTCATGCTCCAGCCTGCACAACGATCCTACGCTCTATCGAATCAGCTAAGTACTTGATCTCTAATTTATTTCCTAAACAACTTGAGGACACGTTGTATTCTAAGTGTGGGGGGGTTCTTGGTTCGTTGCACCTATAATCACCCTTGATCTTACTATCATGTTTTTAATGCAAAATGAGCTAAAAATTGAAAAAATTTACACTTGAACACTTGTAGATTCCGGCATGTAATTGAAACAAAATGCTCACTAGTTGTAGTTTCCTTACAATGATTCTATGTGACTACGTAAGATAACTATAGCATGCTTGTACCGATATGAGATAGACCACACTTTCACGAAAGCCTTTGATGTAAAAGCATGAATTTTGAACCATATCCTTTTACTTCTCTAGTGATTCATCTTAATAGTAACAGTGATTGAACACCTAAGTCCCGAACGTGTGCTGTGAATATCTGTATGTTTGAATGTGATAAATAACCCATTGCCAAAGTCTTGAAATAAAACGAATAAATAAAATCGTTACTTGGGGTATTATGCACAGTGGTATGCTTTACTTCAGCCACTGCCAGCCAGAAATCCCGTTTAAGTAATGTAGTGTGTGTTTCAGAAAAGCTGCCTTATGATTGGAGTAGGTAGGGGATTATCACGAAATGTCCTATTTCTACTATGACGGGCAAAAGCTCACTTCTGATGTGTGTATAGATTTGTCTTCAAAAAAGGAAAAAAAAAAAAAAAACAATTTAGCATTGCGTGAGTTGGAATAAATTCAAGACTTGGTTAATGATAACTTTATCCCCAGTATAAACTTATAGATATGATTTAGGGATCATCCTAATGAGCACACAGGACGACTTTTTTGCGTGATTGAAACTAAGTATGCCGTAGATGTTCATTATAATTGCTTTGTTAAGGATATGTGTTTAGAAAGATTGTGAAAAATTGAAAAAGGTTTGTTTCAACACATACACAATGTCTATCGCTACTTGGTACTCCCCGCTATGGTCATTGCATCGGTGGTCACTTGAGTTCGGAAACTATTTGGATAGATATAAAAGTTGAGCTGTGTTTTGATTGTTTTGTTCGGGACGAACAAAGGTTTAAGTATGGGGGAGTTGTTAAGGGTGGAATTATACGATACTTTATTATACTTTATATTATAATTTCACCCTAACTAATATAATTTGCATTGAAAATGAATCTTAAAATGACTTATTGAGCAAACACGGTTTTATAAATGTTAATTACCAAACAACACATTTTATGTGCTTAAATGATTATTTTATATCATTGTGGAAATATGTTATGCTTTGGTATATGTCATGTGTGTTGTAGGTACATAATACATTTAAATATTGGATGAAAGTCAAGGCCACTCAATAAAAATCAAGTCAAGGACACTCAATGCTTAGTCCAAGTCAAGTAGGGATGATTCAAGGGGCTGTTTTTGAGAGCAAATCAAGAGGAATTACTATTGTAATAATGTATAGCATTTTCTTATTTTAAAAGAGGGGAGAGGGGACGGTTCTAATGGAGAAGAGTGCAGGGAATTCCTTTTTTTTTTTTTTTTTCAGTTTTTGTTTTTAGCATTTTGAAAGGAAGAGTCTATCAAAACAAATTCTTGTATTGTTTCCATTCTAGTTTTAATAATCAAATACTTAGAGATTTCTTCAAAAATTCCCATTGTTGTTCATGACCTTGGTTTTATTTCATATAAATTCCTGCTCTACACATAAGTATATGGTGCTTTCTCATCAACCCAAAATGGTCATTATTGGTATGGATAGCTAAACTCATCAAGGGCAAGCAATTGGGGGAAGCAATTCGACGGTTTTCGGGTTTTCTAATATAAAGCATTGCAGTATTTCAAACCAAAGGTTAGATTACGAGTTGTACATTTTATTGTTCATAGCTTGATCGAGAGATTTTGCTCACGGATTGCCATACGAGAGATTGTATGCATTGAATCAGTATAACACGTAATTAAACCATAATATTCGAGTATAAAACGAGAGTTTATCGAATACGGTTTGGATAAATTAATCGAGAGATTATACCTTGTGTTTTGATTGTATCTTTCACCTAAGAGATTAGGGATTACATTCGGTTTAGGAGATCCTAATCTTTGGCCCTGATATTGCATGCTTGTATGATTAGAAACCTGATAATTTGTCGAATTGTGAAACCTATTGTTTGCCCTCTTTTAATCTCATTACAGTAATCTTAATTTGTAACGTATCTCGTGACAATTGTGACTCAAAAACTGAACCACCTCTCAACCTCGAATCCCTGAGTTCGACTCCGGTTTTACATCGCTATACTACGATCCCTCCTCTTGGGGCAACCGGGTTATAAATTTATAACTTGTCATTCTTATTACACACTACTACAACCTACATGTTTCTAGTAGCTTCCATTCTAGTGTAGCAATATTTATCTAGACTCTTACATACACCTAGAAGCTTCTACACTAGCCAATTATTTAGATATTTATTCTAGAGTTTTACATATCTAGAAGCTTCTATTCTAGAAATGTATTTCTTGAGTTTTCATACAATCTTGATATTTATTTTCTTTTCTAGAAATGTGTAGCACAATTTAACAGTTATTCATAGTATGCTCCTTCAAAGTTCTTTCGTGAGTTATAATTTGAAGAAGATGATTTTTCCTTATGCACATTTGCAGTTTCTTTTTCCTTTTTTTTTTTTTTTCCCCTTATGCACATGCACATTTGCAGTTTCTTTTTCCTTATTTCCCTTCATTTTTGTTTTCTTGGTCCATGTGTTGGTACATTTTCTACTTTATTTTAAGAATGTTTTGTAATATGCGTGGAAAGATGATAGCTTCGTTTTCATTTTCTAGAACTGCTGGTTGTATCCGATGATTGCGATGCTCAAATTTTCCGTGGCCACTTGATAAAATTGATGTTTAAATATAAGATTGGTGGATGCGAAGCACACTTAAGATTATCGAAATATGCTTTTCTCTTTTTAATTTCAGGCATTTCTTCTCTGCTTGAGATAAGTGCATCACAAAAACATGTCTTTAACTCTACCTTACTTTCACTTCCACTTGGTCCCATCATAAGTGTGCCAGGAAACTGCCATGACATTTTCGGAGCTCGAAATTCATGATCCATTTCCATAAGGCGTTAAACAACATCTTCCGGTTATATTCCAACGTTTGCTTAAGAGATATCGAATCAACAATGAACTCTTGGGCGAATGCTCTATTGACATCATGGAAAAGAATAGATAGTGTTTCTCAAGCTGCTTTGCCATGTAATTAGCATTCATAATGGCTATTTAAGGTGATGTTTAGGTCTTAATGTTGAAACTCATGTACAAAGAGACACTATAAAAAAATATTGTCCTAGACATCTAGGAGCCGAAGACTATTGGCAGTGTGCAGTAATGTGCCGATCTATGGTTTAGTCGATTGATTATTGACAATGAAAGTGGCGTATATGTATCTTATATATGGACATATCACATGCAAAGTATCTTTAGTTTGAACTACTCTAAGATATTTCCTCCTTTTGATTACTTCAACTTGCCTGTAAAGTTTGCATCATCATCCTCTTTTACTTCTTAAATAACAATACATAGAGACCTCATAGACACATGATTTGTTATTGGCGGAAAGTGTGCATTGTTCTATCGGTGAAGGGGTCAATCGGGTATTGTAAATTAAGTATGTTCATGAATATATCTGACGATGCTAAATTTAGTCACCTTAATTATTCGGGCCCAAGATGAATCTAGTGATGAATACCAAAAACCCTAATGCCAAAAAGTGAACGAGGAGGTGGGTGTTTGTGTTTTGCGGCTGAGTCTAAGGTTCTCTCTTAGATTGCCTACGTATCCTGTTAAATTCCAGGAATCAAGCCTTACGTAGTTCCTGGAATGGGGGTATTTATAATGACAATACTTGCCTAAACCCTAAGGTTAAGTCGGCTTATGTTATTGTCACTTTTACCCTTAAATGGGCCTTGACCCTTGCCCAAGCTATCGCTATTAATGGGCTTGGTAAGTCGATCACGCGACTCGTCCTCGACATGTCGATATTCCGACTGTGGTGATCGACTCGGGACTTGGTCATCCCTACATTGCTAGTGGGTGTGGGTCGAATGTCCTACATCGCTTTCGGTGGCGATAGTCGATCGTCGTAGCCTGGCTTTTATCGATGCCCTTGGCATCGAGCCTGGCATCGATATGCATATCTTGGTGTCATTTTACGATTGTGATGACCAACCGATAGATGACACGTGGAGGAGTGAAACCACAATATCGCCATAAGCCCCCGGACTTGAGAGGCGACTTCCGTTGTCCGAGGTCGAGTCTGTCACATGAGTCGTCTTCGAGTTGGGTTTTATTTGGGCGGGCTTTCTCCGCCACTTGTTAACCCTAATCGCCTATTGCCACGTGGCGCGATATCGGCATACAAAACGCTTCGAATTCTGTAAATCATAACGCGTAGCTGCCTTGATTCTCGCGATTTATAGGGGGTTATAACTCCCCATTATCTCCTGTCTTTTCAAATCATTTGCAATATCTCTGCCAGCATATATAAAGGAAGAGAAGATAGACGCCGCTGCAAAATCTGTTTGCTATTTCTTCATCTCAATCTTCAATTTCCAAACACCAAGTAAGATTCTTTCTTTTCTCAGTGTTCTTACTTTCCTTTGATTTTGTTCATGTCTAGTAGTAGCGCAACTGAATCAGATAGGGGTAGCGGTACGCCTTCCCAGTCCCCAACTCCGGTATCTGTTGCCTCCGATCATCTTCTCCGACAAGATTCTGTTGAACCCACAGCTTCCCCCCCTCCTGTCCCTAACCAGCCTAAAAAGCTAGTAACTAGGATGGATGGGAAAGGTGCAAAAGGGTGTCTCAGTGCACTTTCCTCAGAGGACGTCACCAAGATCTGCCAGAATTACGACATTGCTCGTCCTCCGCTCGAATCTCGACTTCCTTCCGGTAATCATATGTTTGCCGACGAGCCCCCAAAAGGATTCTGTGCTGTCTACGAGAGTCAACTTGCGAGTGGATTAAGGTTTCCGCTCTGCCCAGCTGTTCTCGCGATTCTGCATCATTACGAGATTAGTATTTCTCAGATCGCCCCAAACGGTATCAGAACTCTGATGGGGTTTCTAATTGCTTGTCGAGTGGCCCAAGTCTGTTTCAAGGTGCCCTTGTTTCGATATTATTACAAGATAGCCGCGACCCCCGACAAACTGTGGTTTTCATTCCAGAGAAGAGCCAATCGACGCGAGTTCATAACCAAGGGGCCTTCTTCTCACGGGGAGTGGAAGCCTCGATTTTTCTTTCTCCGTCATGGTCTGGATAACCCTTACATAGGGCAGTGGAGGTCGAGGGACGGAAAACAGGACAAGCTTGGGAAGGACCCGGTTCTGCACGAGGCTCGACTCCTGGATGGGCACAAGTTCGAGGTGTGTACTCGAGACCTGAGTCTCCTGTATCGCCTGGCCAATTTGTGGGAAGCTGGGCCAGTACCATACGTGGGTCTTAATGTCCCAGATCACGAGAACCGTAGGATGTTCCTTATTTGCTTGCCTTCCCATACTTGTCATTTGTCATGTTTGATGACTTGTTTTTTGCTTTGTTCATCGACCAAACTAACTTGTCTTTTTTGTCTTTGCAGTGGGAAAGTTCTCCAAGGTCGCCGACCCCGCCCGGGTACCCGAGCCAACGGTCATTGCTGCTCCACCCCTCGGAGGTCGTTCTACCCCTGACTTGCCGGTGACTGAGTCTAGGGGACCTTCTGTTTCTCGAGAGGGGAGTGCTTCTCGGTCTGAACATAACCCTGCTGCTGTTGAGTCGACTGCCATGGCTGGATCGACTGAGTCGGCTCCGACAACCGGTACTTTGACAGTCCGATTCGGATCTATTCGAGATGGAGACGAAGAGGAAGTTGTCGATCTGACCCCGAACGTCGAGGTGCAGACGGCGCGAACAAAGAAAAGGCCAACTGCTGCTGAGTTGGTGAGAGAGCAGCAGCGTCAGTCGAAAAGGCCAAAAACTGTCGAGACGCCCATTGAGTTGGAAGTCGATGTAAACTGGGCTCAGGAAGATTGTGCAGCCTTGGAGGATAAGGCTTTGTCTATGGCGATCCGGAAGTCGAATCGTCTCGTGAGTCGATCGCACTTTCTTTCCTTACGTATCAACTTTTCTCGAGGCATTTGCCTTGTTTATTTTTTGACATTTCTTTGTGTTTTGTAGAGCAACTACCTCAGTCGGGAGGCTGCCCGACGGCTGGCCAAGACGGGGGAGTCGGCGGACGAAATCAAGAGGGAGAATGGCCGGCTTCTTCGAGACAATATAGCCAAAAGTGCCGCCCTCTCTGCTGTGGAAACACAATATGACGAGTTGAAGCGAGAGTCGGTCGCTGAGCTCAAGAAGCTGCAAGGTAGGTTGGAGGCTGCTGAAGCAAAACTGGCCACTACCGAGAAGGAGCTAGACCGACTGCGAGAGGAAAGGCAAGGTCAGGGTAGAGAGCTGCTAAAGCTGGCTCAAGACTATGAAAAGCTGCAGGAGTGTCAGAAAGCTGCGGACGAAGAAGTTAGAAAGACTCACCGAGATCGAGATGCGCTGCAGGCTAAATTGTATCGAGCGCAGGAGCAAGTCGAAGAGGCTAAGTCCGAGGCCATCATGGAGTATCGCAAGTCATCCAATCTTGAAGATGATCTAGAAGTGATCATGCGAGCTTCGATGATGGGTGGGTATACCCTGGCTGTGGATCAGATGAAGGAGGTCGTTCCGAGCTTCGACATGTCGACTCTCCAGACGCCTATTTTCTACAATCCTGACTCGGAGAAGCTGTATGACCAGTACTTCGAGGAATTTCAGCGAGGAGAGTCTTTGGCCATCAAATATGGCGTCTCTAGTTCTGCCCCTGCTACTGACCCAACCGCTGTCGATCCGACCCCTGTCACAACTGAGCCGACTCCAGAAGCCGACCCCTGATCTTGATGTTTTTATATTTTGTTCTTTTGCTATTCGAACTTCTGATTCGTGACCGAATTTAGTCTAACTTTGGCTGGTCTTTTCGACCTGGCCTTGTCGTGTAATTAACTTTGTTTTGAATTTGACTTGCTTTTGAAATTTGATTTTTCTTTCTTGTTGTTTTGCTCGTCTCTTTGATGTGTTGTAGTCTTTTTCTTGTCGAGCCTTTGACTCTACTCGTATTTCACTTATCAAGCCTTTGGCTCTGTTCGCTATTCGTTTTATTCGCTGTTCTTGTTATTGTGTTGCCCCCCAAGTGTATTAAGAACCTTTGGTTCTTATTACACTTGAGGTCGATTTGTTTGCTTGCCTTAGCGTTTTGCCTTTTAGGCTTACTTGACCTTGGGCTGAGCATTTTAATGTGAACTGTCCCTGGTCTTAGGTCTTTTTTGCCTCTTAGGCTTTTTCGACCATCGACTGGAACAGGTGGCCCGACTATGCGAACCGTCCTTTGTCTAGGCCTTTTTCGCCCTCTGGGCTCGTTTGGCTTTCGACTTGGACAGGTGGCCCGACTATGCGAACCGTCCTTTGCTTAAGCCTTGTTTGCCTTTTGGGCTCGTTCGGCTTTTAGCTTGGACCTTTGGCCCGACCATGCGAACCGTCTTTATGCCTTTGCATTCGTCGCCCATTAGGCTAACTTTGCTTTGGCTTTGTCGAGATGTCCGACCTGCGGATTTCTCTATTCGTATTCGATTGTTTTGCCTTACTTTCCTGTCGCATTGGACTTGTATTGTTTTGGCTATAAATCCTAACAAACACAAAAACATCTCGAGAAAACACACTTTTATTAGAATACTCATAGATTGTCACATGGACTTATTACAAGATTTAGCATTAAAAGTAAATAAAAGTTCATAAAAGCTTATCTCAGACATAATACTTCCTCAGATTGTTGGCATGCCAATGTCGAGGAACAGAGTCCCATCCGCCCGACCAAGTTGATAAGACCCTTTGGGATGGACTTTCGAGACTCGATAAGGTCCTTCCCAATTCGGGTTAACTTTCCGACCGCTGTTGTCGACTTGCTTCATTCTTCCTTAGGACCAAATCTCCAACCTTGAAGTATCGATGTCTGACCCTCGAGTTGTAGTACTGAGAGATCTTCTGCTTATACCTTGCCATTCTGGCTGAGGCTATCTCTCTTCGTTCCTCGACACCGTCCCTTTCCTGTCGGAGTTCGGGATCGTTAGTCTCAACATTGTATGCCAGAACTCGAGAGGAGGGAACTCCGATTTCGGCGGGTATCACCGCTTCACAACCATACACTAAAGAGAAAGGAGTTTCCCCTGTTGATGAATTAGGAGCCGTCCTATAAGACCATAGGATGCTCGGAAGTTGAACTGCCCAATCTCGACCTTCTGCCTCTAGCCTCTTTTTTAATCCTAGCTTGATCTGTCGGTTAGTCTGTTCGACTTGACCGTTTGCCTGAGGATGTGCCACTGAGGTGAATCGCTGGTCGATTTGGTATTCACTGCACCATTCTCTAACTTTTCGATCTTCAAACTGGGTACCGTTATCCGAGATCAAGGCCTTTGGAATTCCGTACCTGCACAGAATGTCGACCCACAAGAACTTTTTAATGGTTGCAGCTCGGATGTCGGGCAAAGCCTTAGCTTCTACCCATTTCGTGAAATAGTCCACCGCGACGACTACGAATCTGAGATTTCCCGGAGCTCGAGGCAAAGGTCCAACAATATCGACCCCCCACTGATCAAACGGCCATGCTGACGAGATGACGTTCATATCCTGTGCTTGTTGATGAGAGATATTATCATGGATCTGGCAAGCGTTACATTTCTGGACAAGATTATTCGCATCTCGCTGCATCGATGGCCAAAAGTATCCAGCTAACTTGCATTTTCGGGCTAACATTCTAGCCCCGCAATGATTCCCACATGCTCATCTATGGATTTCTTCTAAGAGATAGTCTCCTTCGGTTTTAGAAACGCACCTTAACCATGGACTTACAAAAGATTTCCGATAGAGGATGTCGTCGAAGAACGCGTATCGAGTGGACTGGAGTCGAATTTTTCTTGATTGCACTTTATCAGATGGTAATATTCCGTCTTTGAGGTAAAGAGCGATCAAGTCCATCCACGTGGCCTGCTGAGTAATCGGCTGGGCCTCCGTCTCGATGTAACTCCTATCGGTCAATAACTCGACTAGAACCTTCTTACTTGACGTGAAGTTTGATGCCAACTTTGAGAGTGCATCGGCTCTCTTATTCCGACTTCGGGGAACTTGTTCGAATTGAACTGTTTTGAATTTTGGTATGAGGCTTTGGACAACTGCTAAATAACTCTTCATGGTTTCTTCCTTAGCCTCATACTCCCTTTCACATGGTTGACCACTAATCATGAGTCATCAGTAAACCAACAAATCTTCAACACCCAGCTTCAAAGCGAGCTTTAAACCGGTAATCATAGCCACGTACTCAGCCTCGTTATTCGTTGCTTTGAAGTCGAATCGAAGGGCGTATGGGAATTCCTCGCCTTTCGGGCTTACAAGAAGGAGCCCTGCTCCTGCCCCTTCCTTACTCGATGCTCCATCGACCTGAAGGGTCCATTTTTCCTCTGGACTTTGCTTTTCTTGATCGATTTGGACTGAGATCCCTTCAGCCAAAAAATCCGCCAAGGCCTGTGCCTTTATCGCAGTTCGAGGGACGAACTCGATATCGTACTGGGCCATTTCTATTACCCATTTCGCCAATCGTCCTGAGGTGTCGGGTTTCGCCAAAATCTGCTTTAGTGGTTGGTCCGTGACTACCACAATGGGATGAGCTTGAAAATAGGGCCTCAACTTTCTCGAGGCATGAACTAGGCATAATGCTAACTTCTCAGCTGGTGAGTACCGGATCTCGGGGCCATGAAGTGCTTTACTAACAAAGTATATTGGCACCTGGCCATGCACCCTTTCCCGCACCAGAACCGCACTCACTGCTTCCTCGCACACGGCTAGATAAACCAACAACTTTTCCCCTTCTCGAGGAGAAGTGAGGGTGGGTAATTCTGATAAATAAATCTTCAACTCTTCAAAGGCTGTCTGACATTCATCATCCCAATGAAAAGGACTGGCCTTTCGGAGTATCTTGAAAAATGGTAGTGCACGCTGTGCTGACCTCGATAGAAATCTGTTGAGAGCTGCCATTCGACCCGTGAGCCTTTGTACTTCCTTGATATTTCGTGGTGCGGGCATGTTCTTCAATGTATCAATTTTGTCCGGGTTCGCTCGAATCCCGTCCTTTGAAATCATATAGCCCAAGAACTTTCCCGACCTAACTCCAAAAGTGCACTTCTTCGGGTTTAGCCTCATCTTTGTTTCCCTCAACACTTCAAAAACTTCTCGAGCATCGACTAGATATTGTTTCATAGACCGACTCTTGATAAGTAAGTCGTCCAATAAACCTCCATACATCTACCAATTTGTTTTGCAAATATTTTGTTGACTGCCCTTTGGTATGTTGCCCCAGCATTCTTCAGCCCGAATGGCATGGTCACATAACAGAAGGTGCCGAATTCCGTAATGAACGCTGTCTTCTCCGAGTCTCGAGGATCCATTAGAATTTGATGGTATCCTTTATACGCATCCAAAAAACCAAAAACCTCAAAATCGATGGTCGAGTCTACTAACCTGTCGATTTTAGGTAAGGGATATGAGTCCTTCGGGCATGCTTTGTTTAGATCGGTGAAGTCCACACACATGCGCTAACTCCCATCAGGCTTCTTAACTAACACCGGGTTAGCTAGCCACTCTGGATAGAAAACCTCCTTTACGATCTGGGCCGCTATTAGCTTGCCGACTTCCAACTCGATTGCCTCAAGCCGATCAGAGGCAAAGTTTCTCTTCTTCTGTTTGACTGGCTTTTTAGCCTGGTCAATTTCGAGTTTGTGAACCGCGATGTCGGTAGATAGCCCCGGCTTGTCAGTGGCTTTCCAAGCAAAGATATCCCTGAACTCGGTTAATAACTCAATCAATAATTGCTTTTCTTTTGATGGGATCCAGATCCCGACCTGCACGCACTGATCGTCCTCTCCTTCCCAGAGTCGGACATTTTCCACTGCATCACTGGATACCCAGTTCTTTTCCTCTTCTTCTTCTGGAATCAGTTCCTCGACCAGGACTTGTTGAACCGTCATCTTCCCATTCATGACAACAGAGTTGCAACTCCGAGCGACTTCAACATCTCCTTTTACTTCTTGGGAACCGTTCCTAGTTGGGAACTTCATGCTATTATGAAAAGTCGATATGATAGCTCGAAGATCGAAGAGCGCAGGTCGTCCCAAGATTACATTATAAGCAGAAGGAGCTTTGACCACCACATAGCTTAATTCAAGTGTTCTCCCTTTTTCTCCGTCCCCTACTGTCGTGAGTAACTTTATCGAGCCCATAGGATGAACTGCTTGCCCCGTAAATCCAAACAGAGGGGATGCTATGGGAGCTAAGTCCTTCTCTTTCAACTTCATCGCTTGAAATGCCGAGTAGTATAAGATGTTTACAGCACTCCCGTTATCGATACAGACTCTCGATACACGGGCTCGGCTAATCACTGCCTCAATAACTAACCCTTCGCTATGACTCCTCGACTTGGGGATATCATCTCGAGGGCCATATCCAACTTCTGTCGTGAATCTGAGCTGCTTGCGCCCTTTCGAGCTACTAGCTGGCTCTTCGCTGGTCTGGTCTTTCTCACTCTCACCAGGACCAAAGATTGTATTGACATAATTCACAGGTCGATTATCTTCGTACCTGTCCCGACCAAAGTTGTCTCTGTTGTTTCCTTCCCGACCTGGGGATCGATTCCTCTGAGGTGACCGATCCCTGCGTCTCTGGGCATCTCGACCTCGGTTCCTGTCTTGATCGGAATTTTTCCTCTTAAATTCTCCACGCCCCCTGGGCCCATCATACCGAGATCGGTCAACAACTTCGTCTAGCTTTCCTTCCTGAATGCAGACGTCGATATCTCTTTTTAGGTCGATACAATCCTCTGTTGTATGACCTATGTCTTCGTGAAAGTCACAATACTTGTTTGCATTCCTCTTTTCTCGAGGTTTTTTCAACGGCGGCGGTTTTCTTGCCAAGTTCTTTGAAAGCATAATCGACAACACCTCGGATCGAGGTCGGTTAAGTGGGATAAAATCCTTATCACGCGAGGGTCCCTTCTTGACCCCACGGTCTGAGGTGGATGTGTCAATACGGTCCCATACTGAAGGCTTACTTTCGACATCCTACCTCTTGGGCTGATTCCTGCTCGGACCTCGGGTGTCTTTCTTGGATTCCATCCAGTCGGATTGGGTGTGCCTTCGCACTGCCTCTTCCCCTTGACAGAATCGATGCACCACATTGACGCATTCGTCCATGGTGTAAGGAACATCTCTGCTCAACTTCATATACAGCTTAGTATTACGCAGTCCTCCCACGAATGATGTGACCAGGAGTCGATCATCGGCATCTTTGACCTGCATGGCCTCCAGATTAAACCTTTTTAGATACTCCATTACCGTTTCATATTTTTGCTGCCTCACGTTCATGAGGTGCGTGGCACTCAGATGGAACTTCTTATTAACTATAAACGCGTCTCGAAATTTTCGAGCGAGCATGGCAAAACTGGAGATCGACCCTGGCCGTAGCTTTGTGAACCATTCCCTTGCTCGACCAACGAGTAGCGTCTCGAATGCCCGACAGCGCATTGCATCGGGTGCCCCATCCAACCTCATTTGAGACAGATACCTGTGGAGATGGTCCTCCGGGTCGGTGGTGCCATCATAAGGTTCTATTTTTGGTATCTTAAACCCCTTGGGTTTAGGAAAGCTCTCGATCTCCTTCGTGAAGGGAGACTCGAGCCATAACGACACCTGATTCTTTCCCAAAATTGCATTCAACTCCTCCCTGGCGCTGTCATCGTCCGCCTTCTGATGTTTGTGGTGGATGTCGCGCCTCTTTCTTTCCACCGAGCTAGATGATGCGCTGATTTCATCTCCAGGAATCTGTTTAGGTTTGTCCGCGGCATCTTTCTGGCCGCCTTCCGTCATAATCTCTTTCTGGGCGGCGTCCGCTGTCTTCGCGCGCCGTGATCGCCTCGGCGATTATCTCGACATTACCTCTAAATCGCCCGCTAACCGATCCATGGCGCCCGATATTCGGAGCAAGGGCTTGCTTTTCTGGTTGGTGGGTTTCCTGGATAGGGTTTAAAGCTTGATCTTTTTCCCCTTGTTTCTGCTGAGGATCGTGCTGAACAAGATCCAAGGCGGGATCTTCTTCTCCTTGCATGTCAGAATCGATTGGCTCATTAATTTGGGAATCCTGATCGACAGCTTTAGATGCAGTTTTAGATGCGGCTTTCTTGGGAGGCATCGTGCTCTTGCGTATTCAATCAATAGAAGGCCCTCCTTCTAGCGCCAATGACGATGCTAAATTTAGTCACCTTAATTATTCGGGCCCAAGATGAATCTAGTGATGAATACCAAAAACCCTAATGCCAAAAAGTGAACGAGGAGGTGGGTGTTTGTGTTTTGCGGCTGAGTCTAAGGTTCTCTCTTAGATTGCCTACGTATCCTGTTAAATTCCAGGAATCAAGCCTTACGTAGTTCCTGGAATGGGGGTATTTATAATGACAATACTTGCCTAAACCCTAAGGTTAAGTCGAAACATGTTATTGTCACTTTTACCCTTAAATGGGCCTTGACCCTTGCCCAAGCTATCGCTATTAATGGGCTTGGTAAGCTGATGCGGACTCTGTCCTCGACATGTCGATATTCCGACCTGTGGTGATCGACTCTGGGACTTGCTGTCCTACATTGCTAGCTGGTGTGGACTGAATGTCCTACACTGCTCGGTGAGCGATAGTCGATCGTCGTAGCCTGGCTTTTATCTGATGCCCTTGGCATCGAGCCTGGGCATCGATATGCATATGCTGGTGTCATTTTACAGTGTGATGACCAACCGATAGATGACACGTGGAGGGAGTGAAACCCTGTATCGTCAATATCTTCCATTTTTTTCTTTTCTGATTACATGATTTGTTGATTTTCTCTTCGTATTTTTATCATTATTACAAATGACTTACGGCGCTTGAAAGCCATAAATATTGCCTGCCATTGTTTTTTTAGGTATTCATGTTTACTTTCGAATCCATCTGCGAAGGATACTGATGTTTAATTGCAATTCACTTTGGTTACAATTGTGATGCTGAATTCGTCTTATGAACAAATCATTTGTATACTCTCTTTAGATTGAGCTACTCAAAATGTTTCTTGCTTTTGATTATTTCAAATTCCGCATAACTATAGCACGTACCATCGTCTTTTGTCACTCTTTGAAGTAAAATGATCTACTTGACCATAAGAACAAAGAGGAGTTGTCAAGTGTGTTCTTTGTTAGTGTTTTAGCATGAATATATTTGATTGAGGATTGAGCTATTGTTGCTTTGGTATGAGGTGGGTGATTGTTGGTTTGAAAACGTTGTAACATCTATTTATATATTTCATACTCAAAATTTTGTTTTATTATTGAACGTTTGCATTGTGCATCGTCACCTAGCATTTAAATGTACCAATATGTTTTCTCACATATGCCTTAATCTAAATATAAAAATTCTACACAATGTTAAATCGTCCCGTGCATTATGCACGGGGTTTATGGCTAGTAAGATATATATTGAAAAGATATACTTCTTTTTACCTAAAAAAATAAATTTTGAGAACTAAAAAAACTATCTAAATGACTTCTTTTTAAATGGTTTAATAAGATAACTAAATTAATTATTGTTCCCTTAAAAAAAGATAATTATTGGTTTTTTTTTTTTTTTTTTTTTTTTTTGAGGGAAGATAATTATTGTTACAAAAAAGTATAGACCACAAAAAAATTATTTTTTAGGTCACTATTGATAATAAATAAATCTTGGCAAATATCCTATAAATCATTAATTGATGGAGGTCTTTTTTTTATTTTTTATTTTAATTTTAAAAAGGAACATATTATTAACTTACCCAACGTGACATCTAGAAAGTGAAAGATACAATGTTACGCAACAGGTAATTGAAACAACTACTTAATCTAGCGTATTAACAGAGAAAAAATAAAATAAAAAACATCAATCTACTGGTCTATGTCTCATGCAAACCTGAGATTACGGGCTCTTTCGATCGCATTGTTCACTAAGACGAAAGCCGGAGGCCGTTCCTTATCACTGTTATGAATCACCTTCTTTCGCCAGTTCCAGATCCCATAGACGGCCTCTCGCCAAAAATACTTCCAATTAGAGGTCCCAAAAGAGTGTCGATTTCCTTTCTTAAGGTTCAGGATGATCCACTCTTTCGGTGTTGTAACCGCAAAGAAGTGATTCCAACATTCAGATGGAGGTCATTTTGTTGTTTAGTTGTTCTTGATACCTATTACTATGATGAATTAAGTGAACATAACTTGTACGATAGTAAAAAAAAAGTTTTAAAAACGTAAACCCTAATACTCTATCCGTCCCATTTTATTTGTGTTGTTTGATTTTTCAAACAGATTAAGAAAAGTGTAATTAAGGTTTTGAATCTCATTAAATTATCTAATATTTTTTTTGGAGGTTAAAATTATCTAATATTTTTATATTTATGTTCTTTAAGTAGTTATTTGAGTATTTAATAATGTAAAAAAGGAAGTGTATTTAAATAAATTTTACAAATAATGCACAAAATGGACACTTATTTTAAAACCAATCAAAAAGGAAACGTAGCCAAATAAAATGAGACGGAAAAAATATTAAAATCCGAATCATTTTCTGGTCACGAACCTTCCGACAATATTAATATACATGGGCTGATTGAATATTGAAGAGTCTCCGAGAAAGACACTCCGAAAATTCTAACGGAGGAGAGATTCTTAGGCAAACACCACATAACAGTCAAAAACAACAAAAAAACACTCGTTTCGCAACTCTTTTTTTATCCTGTCGAGAGTTCGGATTTCTCTACGTATAAAAGCGATCAATCATAATCTAAAGACCGGGTGTATGGTAAGTTAGAAATCAACAGCCGTCATCGGCGTCTTTATGCTACTGAAAACTCCTGGACTTGATGACTAACTAAATCATACGATAAAATCACTCCTTTATAGTGATTGTAATAGGTATGTTTTCTCTCTCGGTTATTCTCTGAAAGAGCCATAGGTGGTGATTTAGTTATCCTCATCCATGAATCCTTCATTTCGTAATCCTTCATCACCCGCAATTAATTCCAAAGTAAAGGTTTCATCATTTGGAATAATCTACAACAACTATTGCTTAACACTAGGCAACCATTCAACGCGCTCAAATCCAAAATATTGGTAGTGGCAAAAACTTGTGTTTTTCCGTTCTAAGATAAAATGCAAGAATGGATTTATCTTGATGGCAACGAGACTTTGAAATCCAATACAAAGCACAATTAACTAAGACACCATCTTTTGTGAGAGGTGAAGGACTTTATTAATTACACTAGCCAAAGTTACATGGGAGGGGAGATAAACCTAGATCTTACACCCAACTAGGTCTAAACATTCCTTAGCTAAAAAAAATGAGTAGAGATATTTTCATGTCTTTTAGCAAACGTTAAAGAAATTGAAACATGATGCATTGTGCAAAATAAAATGCGATAGCGTCACAATAAAATGTGCATAACTCAATTTTGGACTATTTATTATGATATCAGATGTATTGATTAATATGAGTCCCAGAAAAATCAATGATGTAAAAGTGTGTTGTGGGCCTAGTGCCACAAACATTTTTTCCTAAACAAAAGCTCACAATAAGCAGCGACGGTCTTCTATTACACTATCCACAGGAGAAAGGTAATAAGATTTATTTTGGTTTGGAGGAAATTAATATGAGCATGAGGCTGAACACGACCGGCAACAAAAGAAGGAGGGGTGTAAGGGTGGAACAAGACTGCCGTCAAAAGGGAGCTGTTTCACTTTCGAAACGACAAGATGCTGGAAACTCCTGAGCTTGATGATTAACTAAATCATACGATAAAACCGTTCCTTTATAGCTATTCAAAATCATACGATAAAACCGATCCTTTATGACTAGTCGCGGAGCTTTCTTTGTAGCTATTCTAAAGACTACATTGTTTGATACAGTTTGTGTCTCTGCGTCAAATGCCTCAAATGCGTCACACTCTTTCCGTTGGAATTGTTAGGTGTAGTGCCCGAAAGACAATTTTGTAATTGTTTTTAATTAATAAATGACATATTTTATTATTCTTCTTATTTGCTTTGTGCTTATATAGTATACACTGCTGCAAACCCTAAGTATATCTGTATGTAACCACTTATCTCAGTGTATGGAATGCACGTGAGGATTGAGTTAGTGGTGGTATACTTAAACTGTTAGTCCGTGGTGCACTTAATCAGAGTTTAGGGTCTCTTGATTAAAACACCAATAATGCGCCCAGAACACCTTAGGGTGTGATGGTTGATGGGAGTCAACTTTACGTGATTCCGGTGCATTTTCCACCCCCATTTATCCCACTTTTAGCACGTTTCTTGGTGTTTCTAGACCGTTTTTGGGGTAATATCGTGAGTTTATAGCACGGGGAGTAATTCCGTTGCTTTGATGGTTTACTACCTCTTTTTATTGATATTAACCTCATTCCGAGCACTTTTACCCTCCAGAATCGTTTGTGTGTCTTGTTCGTTCATGAGATTGTAGGGTCTAGGTGTCACGAGAACCTAGAAGGCAAATATTTATGATGAGAAGTATGATCAAGGTGCAAGAATGAGCCAAGGAAGAAGAAAGATGAAGAAAAGGAAGAAAAATAGTTGGTGTCCTCACGCCACATTCCGTTCAGAAGCACTTTTACCTATGATGGAGGCATTTTCTGGTCATGGTCTCTTCATGAAAGTTGTAGATAATTGAAAGACCTTTCCAACGCATTTTGAATCACTCAAATCGGAGCTCTACACGCGAAGATATCATGGTTTTACTGTAGCCAGAAAACTGCATCATCTAAAACGCGCGTTTGGAGCTTTCAAACGTGCGTTTGGGCTTTCAAACGCGCGTTTGGAGCTTTCAAACGCGCGTTTCGGACGTTTTTTTCATGTACACAGTGCTGGGAGCTGAAACGCGCGTTTGGGAACCTCCAAACGCGCGTTTGGGGTCGTTTTCTGCAGATTTTTCCCACCTATATATACTTTTTTACACAGATTTTTAGCAGAAGTCGCCTCTCCTTCAACCCTAACCATTACTATAGCTCGAAATTCCTCCCTTTTAGCTCTTCTAAACTCTTTCTTACTTTAATTTCTCTTAGATTAAACATAATCTAGCTTAGATTCTTGCTTAACTCTCTTGGATTTTGTATTTTGGATCTTCTTCTTCTTCCCAAGTGACATGGGTGTGGAAGGAGCTTGATGTAAACTCGAATTTCTACGTTCTCGGTAATCAATTTCACTTATTTCCTTGCTTTATGGCTTTAATCTCTTCATTGATTGTTATTTCATGCTTTATAATGTGTAGCTAAATTTAACATAGTTGAATCATGTGAAATTTGGTGAAATCACCCCTTGGGTGATGAAATTGGGAGTGGGTAGTGCTTTTTATTATTGTATCTTGCATATTTCACGTCTTAGAACTTGTTATAACGGATTTGGGCTAGATTAGCTACCTAGGTCAAAAATCACACACATCACTCTTGAGAGTTGTTCAGATAGAGGGGTGTGAGAAAAGGGGTTCTAAGATCACGGCGTAGACTCGGTTTAGTTGTTAAGTCGAGCTCAAAGTGAGGTTACTCGTTTTCACGTTTAAGCGGCTCTAGGGCAAAACACGACTTGTTAGTGAATTTTCCTTAGGGAAGAGTAGTTAACATGGCTTAAGGTGTTAGGAGAGAGTTGTTCAGACCTTAGCACCGGGATTAGGAGTTTGCACCCGTGAAATTGAATGCAAGAGTCCGTTTGTCTTACTACACATTCCCGGTTTTGTCTATCCTTGGGGTTGAAAGTAGCTATTTTGATCGTGGTTCGGCTATGTCCTTTAATCTATCTTTAAAACCAAGTAGTTTAATCTTCTTTCTTTCTTTTCTATCTTTAGTGTAGTTGTAGTATACAAACATTCCAACAACTTTGATCGCCTAGACTGAGACACACATTCGCTTTGGTACTCACAACCACATTTCCCTTGGGATCGACCTCGTACTCCTGTAACTATTCTAACAATCGACCCGGTACACTGCCGGTTAGAGAGTTAGTTTACCCACGGTTTCGAGTCTTTACAAATTGTTTTTGAAAGGGTAGATTTCTAGCTCCAATCAAAATGGCGCCGTTGCCGGGAAATGTGTGCTATTTGCGATATCTTGCAAGTGAACCAAAGTCTTGGGCCTAGGTTTTAATTTATTGTTTTCTTTTTCTTTTTTTTTTCTTGATGATGGATTTTTGTTGAAAAGTCACACCACCTATTGCGGTGGTGGTGGTGACTTGATTCCGTGATTGTGTTCTTGTTGTTTTCTGAGATCTTGCAGCTTGAGCTTAAATGGATGGATTTTTCAATCAATACTACTCACCTGAACAACAATACCCCTACCAACCTCAGGCACCTGAACAATGTTATCAACAACAGTTCTTGCCTCAGCCTCAATATCAACAGCAAAGTAACCAAGGTTCATTGGCTTATCAGTGCCCTAGTGCATGGCAAAGTCAAAATTATGGTTATTCAAGTTATGAGGCACAACATTATGAGGGTTGTCCGAACCCTAGTGCTTATCAGGATTACGGTGTTTATACTCAACGTGTTGATAGCTTCACCCAGATTCAGCCACTTGATCAGAGTCTGGCATGGCAAGAGGCCTACTACTCACCTCTAATGAATCAAAGTCAGTATGATCAGTTTCCCCCCATTCCACAAGAAGACTTCACCGACATTCAAATAGAGCGGATTAATTTTTTATTGAACGAGAGTTTGATTCAAATGAAGAAGGATATGCAAGAGTTCGATAGAAGATTTGACTCGACGTAAGAAATCTTGAAGACCGGATGGGCAAATTGATTGAAAAGAGGAGGCATGAGAAAGAGGAAGAGACATGTGCAATAGCGGTGGTCCGGGATGATGATGTTATCACTGAAAAAGTTCAGGTTGAGAGTGAGGTTGATGATTCAGTTTGCCATGATGAGATTTCTAAGCCAAATAGTGAGTTGGGATTGCTCATAGTGCCACCTCCTATTGCGATATTTGATTATGGCAAGTTTCACGTTCTACCTATTGCACCTTCACCCCTTGAGATGAAAATTAATGATACCTTGGTGGAGTGTGTGGTGGAACCGACCATTGTTATGACTGAGCAAGAATTTTTTGGTGATGAGGATAGCTCGTTTTGGGATGAAGAGGAGTTGCAAGACATGGAAATGGACGAGGTGCAACTTTTATCTATTACACCGTCTCCCGATGAAATACGAAATGATGACTTGGAGGGGTGTATGATAGATTTGAGCACACTGTTTGATGAGACAGAATTAGAGTCGGAAGAGAAACTGGGATCGCCCATTTCACCCTCACTCCCAATTGAAGTAAATGAAGATTTCATTATGAAGAGTGTGGTGAAATCGTATGAGTCTAAAGAGCCATCTATGGTAGAGCTACCGGGAGAAGTGGAGATTCAGGGCCGGTCCTACGTTTTTTAGGGCCGAAGCCAGTTTAAAAAAATTGGGCCTATGTACACAAAAAAAAAAGAATCGGGCCTATATATAAATTGTTTTATTGGGTTGGATATTTTTTTTAAAGAATCGGGCCTATATATAAATTTTTTTATTGGGTTGGGTATTTTTTTTTAAAGAATCGGGCCTATTTGTTATCAAAATCGGGCTTTTTAATATACGATTTTTTTTATAAATCGATCGGATTAACTCTATAATTTTTTTTTTCGGATAAGCAAAACATGTACCGATTGGGCCTATCGGGATTCATTGGGCCAAGCCGACTGGCTCGCCTGGCTTGTGATAGGGCCGGCCCTGTGGAGATTATTAGCACGCCGGTCCCGGATTATTACACTCTTCCACCTTATATTGATGAGTATTATGTGATCGATTTTGTGTACTCACCGGTAGATGGAGCTAATAGAATTTGTAAAAAGGGACAACTATTATGGAATGGCAATTTCAAGAAGAAGATGATGAGAAAATTTGACAAAAGAGGATTCCCGAGTTGGGAAGAGGTAACATCGAGGGCCATGAGAGGTAAGTTTCTAGTGAACTTGATTTCCGTGATGCTTGCTATTTTTAGTCTTTTTGATTTGTTGATCTTTTTGAGCTCGGATTTTGGTTGATGGTTTTGGTGATACTTGTTTGAAATAAAATATTTGAATTGTTGTTTTGAGTTGTTTGAGATATGAGTCCGTTTAGTGCCACTACGTCGATGCTAACGACGTTAAACAAAGCACTTCTACCTTTTCTCACCTGTGCCAATAGTATAACTTTGAAAAAATTGGCACCGTATAAGTCATCCCGTCGAGCCAACGACGTAAAACAAATGCGCTTGGGGGAGGCAACCCACCTTTTTGGTAGTAATAATTTGTTTGGAGTGGTCTTTGGGTGCAAGAGGGGAGAGTTTTGTATTAAAAGAGAGGTTGGGGTGAGAATTTCCTTTTGGTTCCGGCTCTTGTACGTAGACGGGGATGTTTTTATGTGAGCCTCTGTGGCCTTATTTTATGCGTGGATGCTCTGTGTTTCTTTTGATTATCAACTTTGATACTTTGTTTTTTGCATGGCTTCTATTTTTATATATCTCGTATCTATCACCATCTTTTGGCACGTGGATTTTTCCCGTGCATGTGTTTGCCTTGGTTTTTTTTTTTATGGTTTTAGAGACTCGAGATGGAGCTTACCAGAAGATGTCACGTGGACTACCAGTGCGCCTTTCTGCCGGTTTTTGATCAAACAGCTAAGTCTTCTTTTCTTTTCTCTCTCACACACTGAGGACAGTGTTTCGTTTAAGTGTGGGGTGGGAGACTTAGCCGTTTTCTTGTTTTTGATGTTAAATGTGCTATATATGTGATATACTTGGCCTATGACCGGGCTTGAGTCGATTTTTGGGTAAAATTTTAAAATTTTTCAAGGGTTTTCAACACCGTGTTATGTGTGTTATCTTCACATTCGAGTGGTGATCACCTTAGTCGGGATCCCGAACATGTACATGCGGTTTGATATTATCTTGAGAATGGAGTTTATTAATTTCACGTAAGCTACACTCTGTGCACAATTTGATTTCTACCACCTCACATACCACTAGTCTCGAGGCGAAATAGAAAGGTTCACCTAAGTAGGATACGGGATGACGGTCATGGCGTCTCTTTGACCAACCATAGCCAAATAAGCATTATCCCAACATTAACTCTTCGTAGCCCCTCTCAGCCTTGATAGAATGGTCTGACCACCATTCGTTTTATAGCCGTTTTGTCGCTTAGTCAGAAACCTACCTTGAGCCGTAATTTTGGTCACATTTCCTTCATTTATACCCTACGAGTGGACTTAGTCTGTTGTTAGGCCACACTTGCTAAGGCAAGTGTGGGGTGGGGGAAATGAGGTTTGGTGTTTCATCGGTTTGGAGCTATAAGGAGAAGAGGAGCTCGGTTGGGCCTAGTGTTTGGGTTTGGCCCAAAAAGAAAAGAAAAATCTGTGAAATTCCTTCTTTCTTTCCAAAAAAAAAAAAAACAGAAAAGAAAAGAGAGATCAATCAAAGTTCAAAATAAATTAGCTCTCATTGAATAAAAGTTTGGAGTAGATTGGAATAAAGAGTTGGAATCAAAGGAATGAGCTCGGAAGTGATTTTTATGATGTTAGGGGTTGGGATAGTGAGATAGGTGCTAATGTATTCGATCTCGCCTCATGACACTTGAAACATAGTTGAGTGTGGCAATGAGTTCGGGTATGTTAGTATCCTATGGTTCCCAAAGTGTTAAATTAATCAAAGAGGAGTTTGGGTGGTTTGTATGGTAGGAATAAGGTGGTACACTTGTTGATTAGGTTCACTCGTACTTCTTTTTCTCCAGTTCCCAAAATATCCTTTTCGATCAACCGGAATCACCCTAGCCTAACATTATAACCTTTCAAGTCCTACCTGATCGTGTCCAAACTTAGTGACCTTGATTAGTGGAGAGGCTAGTGGTATGAAATGGTTGGTAGACATTTGGTCGGGATTCAAGCCCCGACAATCACTTTGAGCACTTGGCTTTAGCTTGGCACCACACACACTCCATTTTCTTGATAATGTTATACCGGTATGTATATGTTCGTGTTTCTTACATTGGGGTCACCTCGAGAGTGTGAGTAGTAGCACCTACATCACAAAGTTGAATCCCTAGGTTTGTTTTAAAATGTCTAGTTTACTCGAGGATGAGCAAAGGCTAAGTGTGGGGTGGTTGATGGGGGTCAACTTTACGTGATTCCGGTGCATTTTCCACCCCCATTTATCCCACTTTTAGCACGTTTCTTGGTGTTTCTAGACCGTTTTTGGGGTAATATCGTGAGTTTATAACACGGGGAGTAATTCCGTCGCTTTGATGGTTTACTACCTTTTTTTATTGATATTAACCTCATTCCGAGCACTTTTACCCTCCGGAATCGTTTGTGTGTCTTGTTCGTTCATGAGATTGTAGGGTCTAGGTGTCACGAGAATCCGGAAGGCGAATATTTATGATGAGAAGTATGATCAAGGTGCAAGAATGAGCCAAGGAAGAAGAAAGATGAAGAAAAGGAAGAAAAATAGTTGGTGTCCTCACGCCACATTCTGTTCAGAAGACCTTTTACCTATGATGGAGGAATTTTCTGGTCATGGTCTCTTCATTAAAGTTGTAGATAATTGAAAGATCTTTCCAACGCATTTTGAATCACTCAAATCGGAGTTCTACACGCGAAGATATCATGGTTTTACTGTAGCCAGAAAACTGCATCATCTAAAACGCGCGTTTGGAGCTTTCAAACGTGCGTTTGGGATTTCAAACGCGCGTTTGGGCTTTCAAACGCGCGTTTGGAGCTTTCAAACGCGCGTTTCGGACGTTTTTTTCATGTACAGAGTGCTGGGAGCTGAAACGCGCGTTTGGAGGTCGTTTTCTGCAGATTTTTCCCACCTATATATACTTTTTTACACAGATTTTAAGCAGAAGTCGCCTCTCCTTCAACCCTAACCATTACTATAGCTCGAAATTCCTCCCTTTTAGCTCTTCTAAACTCTTTCTTACTTCAATTTCTCTTAGATTAAACATAATCTAGCTTAGATTCTTGCTTAACTCTCTTGGATTTTGTATTTTGGATCTTCTTCTTCTTCCCAAGTGACATGGGTGTGGAAGGAGCTTGATGTAAACTCGAATTTCTACGTTCTCAGTAATCAATTTCACTTATTTCCTTGTTTTATGGCTTTAATCTCTTCATTGATTGTTATTTCATGCTTTATAATGTGTAGCTAAATTTAACATAGTTGAATCATGTGAAATTTGGTGAAATCACCCCTTGGGTGATGAAATTGGGAGTGGGTAGTGCTTTTTATTATTGTATCTTGCATATTTCACGTCTTAGAACTTGTTATAACGGATTTGGGCTAGATTAGCTACCTAGGTCAAAAATCACACACATCACTCTTGAGAGTTGTTCAGATAGAGGGGTGTGGGAAAAGGGGTTCTAAGATCACGGCGTAGACTCGGTTTAGTTGTTAAGTCGAGCTCAAAATGAGGTTACTCGTTTTCACGTTTAAGCGGCTCTAGTGCAAAACACGACTTGTTAGTGAATTTTCCTTAGGGAAGAGTAGTTAACATGGCTTAAGGTGTTAGGAGAGAGTTGTTCAGACCTTGCACCGGGATTAGGAGTTTGCACCCATGAAATTGAATGCAAGAGTCCGTTTGTCTTACTACACATTCCCGGTTTTGTCTATCCTTGGGGTTGAAAGTAGCTATTTTGATCGTGGTTCGGCTATGTCCTTTAATCTATCTTTAAAACCAAGTAGTTTAATCTTCTTTCTTTCTTTTCTATCTTTAGTGTAGTTGTAGTATACAAACATTCCAACAACTTTGATCGCCTAGACTGAGACACACATTCGCTTTGGTACTCACAACCATATTTCCCTTGGGATCGACCTCGTACTCCTGTGGCTATTCTAACAATCGACCCGGTACACTACCGGTTAGAGAGTTAGTTTACCCACGGTTTCGAGTCTTTACAAATTGTTTTTGAAAGGGTAGATTTCAAGCTCCAATCAATAGTCTTACCCGGACTGTCGGTAGAAGGTACCTACGTGGGGCATTTATATATGATGGCATTCATATAGGACTGGACCGATTTATTCTGAATTTCTTGTAGTTAAGGTGTTGGATTCTCGGTGAATTCCACCTTACCTAGACGAAATTACGTTTTTGTTCTGTAGTGTCTATGTGAAAGTTTGATGTTTAAGGATTGGATAATCTCGGGCAAACATGGTTCGAAAGTGGTTTAACCACGGTTGGGTGGTCAACAGTAGCTACGGCTCGATCGACTTCACCCTCCACGTGTGGCGCTTTGCACGGGGTCCGGCAAGGTGAGCCATCCGAAGAGCCACTACGGCTCAACGGAGCTCCCCTAGTCTTGACCCGTCCGACGGCCACATATGTTCCAACGAATGGGTCGGGTGGGCTAGCCCACATAACCGACACCATTCGGGCCTGTGATTTATTGTTCCTTAATGTAACATCAAGTCCAAAAACGTGATCAGTAAACCCACCACTTTTTCAAAATATGGAGTGGGAGCGGGAGAGGCGACAGCCGACCCCACGGCCTCTACTGTTGACACAAGCAACATGAGAGAATGGTGACGCCTCATGCCGGCTTTGATTTTGGCCCCCTAAGGAAGGCCTTCACCGCTATCAAAATTCAAGGCTTGGTCTCCGAAAGGATAGGATTTTGGGTACTCTCCGGGTCACTGACAGTCCCTAAGGCGGAACACTCGGGGTCTACCTAAAAATCTGAAACAGTAGGTCACACTCATAAAGGGTATTTTTGTAGTACCTTGGCTGAAAAAGGAAAGGTGATTGACGATCACAAATGAGATGTTCGATTCTCAATTTGATCTTCAATATTAATCGAAACCTCTTTGACCTACCCTAAGGCGGCACTGAGGCATTAGATTAAGTCCTTGGAATGGTAGGATAGACTATAAGTACTTAGTTTATAGTTCCTAAAATTTATTAGTAGTGTATGAACTTGAATCTAATTTCTGTCATTTTACTTTACAGCTTCATGTCGTCTCAAATTTCTTTACTGTTAAATGATAAGTTGACCGCAACAATTTTTCAAAGTGGAAAAGTAACCTCAACGTTGTTCTTGTCTTTGAAAATGTTCAACACACCTTGACTTCGGCTATTCCAGCACTTACCGCTCAGTCTTCCAAAGCCGAAAAAGAAAATCGGCAGAAGTGGACTGAGGCAGACAATAAAGCGCGGGGCATCATGTTATCCTCAATGTCGGAGATCATAAGGACCAAATGTAAGAACTTTGGCACTGCAAAAGAAATGATGCAACACCTTGTTTCCCTGTTCGGCTCACTTTCTGATCAGGCCCGACATGAGGTCGCCGGGATGGTCAGAACGCCGAAGATGAGGAAGGGTCAGTCAGTAACGGGTCTTGTAATGAACATGATCAATTACTTCGATGATGCTGAGAATCACGGTTCCAAGTTTGACGAAGTGACTCAGGTGAGCATGATTCTCGAATCACTCTCGCCTGATTTATTACAGTTCAAGACCAACTATGTCATGAACAAGCTTAAGTTTGACTTGACACGGTTGATCAATGAGCTGCAGATATTCGAGGGTTTCCAGTCTAACAACCGGGCCCGAGAAGGGGAAAAGAAAGCTGAAGCCAATTTGGCTGAAGCTAAGTCGTCAAACAAAGGGACAAAGGGAAAGCCGAAAGCCAAGCCTGTGAAAGAACATAAATCAAAGCCTATGAAGAAGAAAGGGAAAAAGGCAACTCCTTCCAAACCTAAGGGTAAGTGCTTTCACTGTGGAGAAGTAGGGCATTGGCGCAAGCATTGCCCGAAACATCTAAAAGAGGTGAAGGAAGGAAAGGGCCAGGCAAACAAGGCGCAGGATAAGACAGGTAATTTACTTGTCTTGGAATCCTACAGTGTAGCTAAAATCAACTTGGATACTAGATTCTGGAGCTACTAACCATCTTTGTTCTTCTTTGCAGATCCTTAGTTCGTATGAGGAGCTAGAGGATGGGGTACATGTGATGAGAGTTGGCAACGGAGCAGTAGTTTCAGCAAAAGCAGTGGGAGTAGTTCGTTTAATGTTAGGAAATAAAGTCCTTAAGTTGGACCATGCCTTTTATATTCCGCACTTTAGAAGAAATTTAATTTCTATGTCTGTTTTTCAAGAACAATTTTATCTTTATCTTTTGAGTATAATAAGATTGTTATTTCCAGAAATGGACGTAACTTGTGTTCTGCAATATTAGAAAACGGACTGTATGTCATTAAACCAACCGATACTCCACTGCTTAATACTGAAATGTTTAAAGTAGCACATCAAAGTTCTGCTAAAAGGCAGAAAGTTTCTCACGAAGATAAAACATATCTTTGGCACCTTAGGCTAGGTCATATTTCCTTGGAAAGAATCAAAAGACTGGCCAAAATCGGTCCTTTAAGTGAGTTATATGTTGACTCATTGCCAGTCTGCGAATCTTGCCTAGAGGGAAAAATGACTAAGCGTCCCTTCACGTCAAAGGGTAATAGGGCCAAAGAACCTCTAGAATTGATACATTCAGATCTGTGTGGTCCGATGAATGTACAGGCTAGAGGCGATTTGAGTATTTTGTGACTTTCATTGACGACTACTCGAGATTCGGATATGTTTATCTACTGCAGAAATCAAGCTTTTGGAAAGTTTAAGGAATTCCAGCGAAGTTTGAAGGCGATTGGGCAAGTCTTTGAAATGCCTTCGCTCTGATCGCGGAGGTGAGTACATGGATACTGATTTCACTGACTACCTTTTGGAACATGGGATTTGTTCCCAACGTTCTGCGTCCAGAACGCCTCAGCAAAACGGAGTTGCTGAGCGGAGAAACAGGACTTTAATAGACATGGTCAGATCCATGATGAGCTACGCGTCACTGCCAGTGTCCTTTTGGGGACATGCCCTTCAAATAGCGGTCCGTATTCTAAATATGGTGCCGTCAAAGTCTGTCGAGAAAACGCCTCTTGAGTTATGGAGTGGGAGTAAACCTAGTTTGCGCTACTACCGTATATGGGGTGTCCGCACATGTCTTTGGTTGACAAGACTAGCAAATTGCAAGCACGTACGAAAGTATGTCTGTTTGTAGGGTATGCACAAGGAACAAGAGGAGGTCTGTTCTATGATCCAGAAGATCAGAGGGTGATAATTTCAACTAACGCCACTTTTCTCGAGGATCAATTTATGAAAGACTTCAAACCTCGAAGTAAATTTGTACTCGAGGAGTTACTTTCTGGGGAAGTCAGACCACCAGTGACACCTAGTGTCATGAACAACAACACCACTGATACACCTGTCGACCCTGACAGTCCTAGACCACTTGATGAGAGTCAACTTTACTATGCTTCGGTGCATGTTTTAACCCCCATTTATGACACTTTTGGCTTATATTGGGTACTTTTAGACCATTTATAGGGCAAAATACATTGCACACTCATTTTGAGGCAAACCGTCAAATAGATGGAAAATATCACCATTTTACGGTATTTTGACCCTTTTCGAGACCTATTTATCTTGTGGAATTATGCTCGGTATGTGTTTGAATGTTGTGATATAGGAAATAGGTGACTCGTGAACCCGGAAGTTAAGGCATGAGGCTTAGAAAGACGAAACCGGAGCTGGGAATGGAAACGGATAAAAAATAGTTGTTGCTTTCACCATACGTTCACTTAATCAGCAATTTTATCCCATGTACAAGCATTTTCTGGACTTGTGTTCTTCATAAAAGTTTTTGAAAATTGAATGAGCTTTCTAACGCACTTTGAATCACTCAAATCGGAGCTCTACACGCAAAGATATTTCCAGATTACTGAAGCTGCATCAGTCCAGGAATTTTGGCGCGCGCTGAAGACTTTGGGGCGCGCCAAGTTGATACAGAGAGTTCCCAGAGTCACAGAACAGTTTCAGCGCGCGCCGAGGACTTTGGGGCACGCCAAAACTGCTTTATCTACACATTTTTGGGCGCTTTTAAACAGATTTTTCACCCCCATTTCATATGAACTCATACCTAGACTTAATTAGGACTCCCTTAGGTCGATTTTCATCACTTTTCTCCCATAGATTAGCTCTTCTTTCACTCTTTCTCTTAGATTAAACACAATTTAGCATAGATTTCCCTCTTTCTTGTTGGTGTTTTGAGGTCTTCTTCCCCAAGTGACAATGGGTTTGGATGAAGATTGATGTACCCACAACTTTTCTGCGTTTTTGGTAATTAATTTCATTTCTTCTCTTGATTAATGGCTTTAATCATTTCTTTGATTGTTGTTTCTTGTTTTATTATGAGTAGCTAAACATATCATAGTCAAATCATGTGACGATTGAAGAAATCACCCTTTAATTGATGAAATTGGGAATGGGTAGTGCTTAATTATTGTTATATTGATGAATTCATGTCTTAAAAATTGTTCTTAATGCTTGAATTAGATTGATCACCTAGTTCATGACCACACACACCACTTTTATAAATGTATGTTGCGAAGGGGTGTGAGAAAAGGGGTTTTAAGATCATTTCTTATAATCAACTGAGTTGTTTAGATTGATTAGGGAGTGAGGTTCAATCGGTTGTGAAATCGAGCAACTCTAGTGTGTTAATCTTGTTTCGGTCAATTAAATCCTTAAAGGCGGACTGTTGAACCGGGCAAAGGGTGTTTGATTGTTGCATGGCGTCTAACACTAGCTTAGGAGTTCGCACCAATGAATGAGTTGATATAAGTGTTAGGTTGGTAGGTTGGTTAGTTCCATTCCCGAGTCAATCGGTTAGAGGTGCGAAAGTAATCAATTAGATCATGGTTTGGCTATGTTTCTCTTTATATCTTTCATTTTCCTCAATCTACATACCGTTTAGTATAATTGAACTCGAAACATCTTGGTTGACCTAAACTAAATTCGAAAACGACTTTGGTATTCGATACGACCTTGATCACTACTATAGTGCATCCGACTCGTTACTCTGCCGATTAAAGTTGGACCGTCACTATTTTGGCCATCAAGTTTTCTGGCGATGTTGCCGGGGAATCTAATCGATATCTCTCAAGTCATTGGAAGACTTAGGCTTAGGTTTTTTTTTTTTAATTTTCTTGTTTTTTTTCCTTGATGTTGGATTTTTGTTGAAGTGTCACACCACATATTGCGGTGGTGGGACTGGATACCGTGATTGTGTTCTTGTTGTTCCCTTGAATTGCAGTGTATGGATCCATATGGACATAATGGTTCTTCTCCCTACTCATTTGGAGACTTTAATTTTGGTGGTATGGGTTTTGGATCTCAACCATATTATCAATTCAACCCATACACATCACCAAACAACAATGAGTGGGGGAATCCTCCAAGTTCTCAGTTTCAACACACCAATGCCTATTTGCAATATGCTCAACCTTCACAAATACCTCCCCCTCCACAAAAGAGTACGACCGATAGGTTATTGGAGCAAATCAACAAGACTTTGCAAGAGCAAGGCCGATCTTTGCAAGAGCAAGGTCGGGAGTTGATGGATATTAAAACGAATTCTACTACTCTTCAAATGGAATTAAAGAACTTGGAGAACCGGGTAGAGCAATTGATTGTGAAGAGGAAGGTTGAGATGAGTGCTAAAAATGATGAAATTTCATTTACTCCTCCATCGACTCTTGAGGTAATCACCCATCACGAGTGTTATGAAGAAGGTATGAATCATGCTACTAGTGAATCATTTATTCCTTCTCCTTTGAACTTTATTGAAAAAATTGTGGGCGTGGATCATATAGAATATGTTGATGTTGTGGTTGAGCCAAAATGTTATTGCTTGGTGCTTGAATCTTTGTTACTTGCCATATGCTCTCATTCTGGGAGGTTGAATTCATTGAGTTATGCGGTGAATTTCTTGAACCAATCTCGGTGGTGGGGATTGAGCTCTTTATTTTTCTTGTCCTATTTTAAAGGTGTGCTCAATTCTTATGTGTGTAGGGAGACGCAACGGTGGTTTTCTCTCCTTTGGTATAACTATCCTTAGCATTGTTGGGGATAGAGAGTCGAACTAAGGACTTTAAACTTATAATGTTTTAGGTAGATGTTTTTTTTTGTTGTGCTAAATAAAAGTGGATGAAAGTTTTTTTTAATTGCCATGTTCTTGATGCTATTGAGCAAAAGATGTGCAATTTTTTTCTTTCATTTCACTCATGCTTTGTTGCTTTTCTTTTAGTTTCTTAATAAGTCAAGCCAATGACGTAAAACAAAGGCGCTTGTGGGAGGCAACCCACTTTTTCTTTGTTTGATTAGGTTAGGAGTGAGTCTTTGGTAAAAGAGTGGAGAAATTTGGCCTAAGAAAAGAGCTCTCGGGTGAAAACTTCCTTTCCATTCCCATACCATACTTGGGTTGTTATTATTTTGGCACATATTTTATGCATGGACGACGCTTCTCTTTTTATTAACTTTTCATCTCATGTGATCCAAGTTTGGTACTTTTGGTTTCGCTATGATAGTGTTTATGACATTGAATCTTTTCTTTATATCTCGTTATCTATTGCCTGTTTTTGGCACGGTGGCTGTTCCCCGTGCATGTGTTTCTTGGTTTTTCTTTCCTCCTGGTGTAGATTTTCGATGAGCTTGACTGGCAATTACACGTACATGGTTTGCGCCTTTCTGCCGGGTTCAGCTAAGCCTTCTTTCCTTTATCATTCACACACTGAGGACAGTGTTGCATTTAAAGTGGGGGGTGGTAGGCTTAGCTACTGTTATGCACGTCGTTATTCTTTGAGCCATTGTGTTGTATGCTTAGTGTTTGGTCGCTTCTTCAGTAAGATTTGAGCAATTTTTAAATTTTTTCAAGGTTTTGATGTCACATTCGTGTGTTGAGTCTCCACATTGATAAGATAAATGGTTTAGTGAATGTTTGAATGCATGTTACTTGGCTTACTACCATATCTTGGAGACGGGATTTTTATGCACGTATAGCTTTGATTTCATGAACCATGGTACCTAGTGACCGATTATGGTAGGCTCAGGCACAATTCGGCTACCTAGAACTCATACCATTCACTTCGAGACGAAATAGAAAGGCCGATCTTGGTAGAGTTTGGGACGACAGTTATGGCATTTCTTTGACCTAACTAGAGCCAAATAGCCATCCCATGACATATTCCACAGTAACCCCTCTAAGCCTTGGTAGGATGGTTAGACCCCCATCCGACACTTAGCCATTCGTATTTAGCCAGTAATTTCCCGACCCCCAAGCCTTATTTGTGGTCTACATTCCCTTGAACACCCTACGAGTTAAGCTTAATCTTTTCACTTCGAGTACACTTCCTAAAGCAAGTGTGGGGTGGTAGAGTGGTTTGTTTGTATAGAGGAGTTGGTTTTTACGACCTATTTTCACGATTTGGAGGGTAGAAGCTCATTTTGATATAGTATGTACATGATGGCCTTTGACTCAAACCTATTTAATTTGTATAATACAGCTTTCTAAATTCAAAAAAATTTCTTGAAAAAAAAATTTAAAAAGAAGAAGAAAAAAAGAAGAAGAAAAGAGCTAAAAGAAAATGAAATCAATCAAAGAAAGCTTGCAATAAAGTCAATAAAAGTGTAATAAAGGTTGAGTCAAAGAAAGCCAAGTGTTTTAGGACTCATGTTTTGATTTGTTATATGATGTTGGTGTTTGGGATGAATCCTTAGTAGAGAAACATGATTCTTATACATTTTTGCCTCATTACACTTGAGACATAGTGCGATATGGCATTTTATTTAATGAATCATGTTTCTAGGCTCGTTGTGAGCTAGCTAGAGGAGGGTAGAGCTAGTTATGTTTGTCTTGTTACACCCCGTGATTAAGCTTGCTCGTTTTGTCTCTCTCTTGTTTATTCCCCAGAAAATTCCCTTCGGTTAGCCCCGTCCCTAGCCTAACGTTACAACCGTGCAAGTCCTACTTGACCTTACTTAGCCTCGGTTGGCCCCGATTAGTGGAGATGCTTATGAAGTGTGAGCCTATGGTGTAGTCGTACTAACCTAGCGTCCATAATCCAAACCGGTGAACCGTGTTAAATGTGGAGAAGCTATTCATACACACACATCTTGTTTGCTTGATAAGGTAGCGTTAAGTGGAATATATTTCTTTTACTCGTCGATTGTCTTGGATGTGTGATTAACTTGACCTACGCATGTAACGTTGACTCTTTTGGTATCTTTTAAAATGCTTATTTTGCTCGAGGGCGAGCAAACGCTAAGTGGGGGGTGGTTGATGAGAGTCAACTTTACTATGCTTCGGTGCATGTTTTAACCCCCATTTATGACACTTTTGGCTTATATTGGGTACTTTTAGACCATTTATAGGGCAAAATGCATTGCACACTCATTTTGAGGCAAACCGTCAAATAGATGGAAAACATCACCATTTTATGGTATTGTTAAGGGTCAAATTGTATGATTTTTATAGATGTATTTTACATCAATTTCCCCCGTATATGGATGTTTTTCATAGAAATCGAGCTTGTAATCGATTAATTGAGTAAATAGTGTTTTTAAGAGGTTAATTGCAAAACGTAACGAATTATGTGCTTAAATGATGATTTTATGTTATTTTGGAAATACGTTACGCTTTGGTATGTTTTCCTATTGTTGTAGGTACTCATTGATGATGGAAGAGAGGATTTTAGAGAGCCAAATTCGTGCTTGGAAAGGATCAATCAAAGTTATGGAAGATTGAAAGATATAAGGAAAGAAATCAAGCAAGATAAATGTCGGAAAACCAGGATTCCGGGTAGCGCTGAACTTTCAACGCGGTTCTTGATATGATAACAACCGATTTTACTCTGGACCTCAAGAGAAGAGTTGTAGGTCTTGAAGAGAGGATTCTACAGGATTTTGAATCACTCCATTCCGACTTACGAGGCCCGAGATATGAGCGTTACAAGTTTGGATGCTGTTGCGAAAACACCGGACGGGCGTCCGGATCTTCAAACGGGCGTCCAGCGTTTTTTATCTGAGCAACCGACTTGAAAATTCTATAAATACAGCAGCAAATTGAACCCTAAAAACACATTATTTTTCAGCCGACTTTTGACAAAGAAAGGCGGCCATTCTCGAGCAGTTTTTGGGCGATCACCCGAGCCTTGTGCTCGGGTGATCGGGTTAGATTAGGTTAGACTAGATGTTTTATTTTCCGTTTTCCTTTCTTGAGGCAGCCATGGATGAGCTTTGAAGCTTCCTTTTCCTGCTGCAACTTGATTTCAGTTTCATGGATGATTTTGTAAGTTTTAATATAAATTGTTTCTTCCTATGTTTATTTGTATCTTGCATATAAATCGGAAGATGATTGCATGATTTGATGCTACCGTATGACGGAAGTCGGTGTAGTTTAGATCACCATAGGAAAGATTAGATTTTTAATCTATACATAACGAGAGTTCAGTAGATTAATTATCTAGGTTTACGAGAGAACCACAATTAGAATTAATTCGATGCAAGATTATCCTAGAATTGAATTAAGGATATCACCGTTACCGGAAAGATAGGATTTTTCGTGTATTTATTTCCTTATGTTGTTCTTGTTCTTTCTCATGTTTGTATGGTCTGTATGTTAATCGAATTTAGATAACGGAAGTTAATGAATTCGTTAGATTATCGTGAGAGAGATTAACAATTATTATTCCAACAAACGGAAGTTGAGGGATAATGTTGTTAGATTAGATTCAATCCATATCTTTGATTTGTATCGATATTAGTTAAGACCGGAAGGTAAACTAATTAATGGCGTGATAAATCGGAAGAGGAAACGCTCCTTTAGATAAGATAATAATCCAAGATAACTTGTGAATGAATGTGTGTTGATCTTATTTCTTTCGGTGGGGTGATGGTTGTTGGGAAGAGGTTGATCATGGTTCGTTTATGGTTGTTCAGTAGATAGATTTACCGCTTCCGTAGATGTAGTTTTATTTATGTTTTTATCGTTTTATCCTTCCTGGCTTTGGATTAACAATCCTCTGTCCGGCTTTATTTTCCGCTTTAGTTTAGGTTTAGGTTAATAAAGAAGAATTAATAAGCTAGATTCAATAGCCCTTTTCCCCGAGGATCGATACCGTGCATTTATCCAACTTTACTAGCAACTACCCGGTATTCGGCCGGTTAGGAGGTAGTTTTGCATGGTAGTATAGGTTTATAAATTTTCTTTTGTTTTAATGATGCAAAATCTCCCCAACAAAAGTGGCGCCGTTGCCGGGGAATAGGTGTCATGTTGAATCTAGTTTTGTTAGTTCTCGATTTTGTTACGTTTATTTTTCGTTTTTAATAAAAGTAGCGTTACCAATTCGAGAGTTTTTATTTTGCCGTGTTTCGATGACCATAAGGTTAAGAATGTGCAAAAGTTTTTTACTCGAATTGTTTAAATGTGAAATTTGTGTTTTTATGTAACCTAGTCTAACCCATGTGCTTAAATTTATCAATGGCTGTTCTCTGTGCTGTGCTATGTGTTGACGTGTGATGTTTAATTTAGTTTAGGGTTTTCTGCTATTTTCCTGCTTTCTGTGCATACTCGTTGTATGGACGAGCGTTCAAGGTAGTGAACGCCCGTCCAGTACCTAACTTGCAGGTAAACGCACGTCCGGTATTATGGACGTTCGTCCGCTCAAATACTTTCAATCTGCTTACGATTTAGAGGACCGCATTTAGCGTCTATACTTTACGAACGCCGTCCAGTGTTGAACGCTAGTTGGACGTCCGTCCGTTCTGAAGAATTGCATTCCAGGTTCTGATATTTCTTGATTTAATTTTTAATGCTTTTATTTAATTTGGATTTCTTTCATTCGAGCTTCTGTGGCTGTATTATTTTTACGTAGATGTCCTGAACATGCATGTTTATACCTTTCCATCTATGAATCCATGTTAGATAATTGATCTTATCTCTTATACTTGATTCATGCATGCTATAGTAACTGTCGGTTCTCGTATGCTATAACTTGTTTTTATTATCATCTAGTGTAGCTAATGTCGTTTACGTAGGCTGCATATCCTGTCATGAATCATGTTTAGCGTTAAGACTTACGTGCTTCCTGTGTTTTTATAGTTCATATGGGTAGCTACTGTCGGTTTCCGTATGCTACGTCCAGTCCATATGAGTTATATCTGTTTAGTATAGCTAACTGTTGGTTTCCATAATGCTATCACCTTTGATGAGTCTTAAAGCGCGTCTACACTGCATGTAATGGACATCACTGTCGTTTATCGTAACTTGTCATTATGTGGTAGACGTTTATATATATGTCGTGTTGCATATAGTGGGCTAGTTTTCTTTCTTTTATTTTATTTTCTTTTTGCATATCATTTAAATGCATTTCATTTAGTTGCATTTCATATAGTTGTATTGTTTTTCTATTTTTCCTTTTATTTTTCTTAAGTGTGGTCACTTTATCGGTTTTCGTAATACCACCTAGTTTATTTTTCTTTTGAGTGTAGTTAACTGCCGGTTTCGTAATACTACCTCGCTTTTATTTTATTTTTCGGATTTTTCACGTAGATTGCATTGTAATGCATTTTCATATAGTTGCACCTAGCCCTACTATTTTGTAATATTCCATGTATATGTCCATCTTTATATGAGCTTAATCTAAAAATTCTCTAGACTTCCTTTCCCCGTGCTTTATATGTTATCTTCCCTATCCCCGAGGTATTTCATGTTTGTCAAGTGTGCGGGGTATTATTTGCATTAGCTATTGTGAGTTTTTAGACGATTTCGAGTTTTCCGGTGGATGGTCCACAGTCTACTGATTTCCTCGAGCATTTTTGGATCTGGATCGCGACCACTTCCAGACTTGCCATTTTCAGAACGACAATCAGCTAAGTTTTCTTTTTCTTTTTCATTCTGCACAACTTGAGGACAAGTTGCAATTTAAGTGTGGGGGAGGGGATGGTTTATGTGTATCTACTTTCATTTGCTCATATTAGTTATAATTTTCTATGAAAAGTGCTTAATTTTCAAATTTTTTGTTTCGTCCCGAGTAACATTTCAATTGCATGCTAGTTTTATAATCTGGCACCCTTTAGTTGTTATCAGTAGTCATATCATGTTCTAAGAATAGGTTTAGTAAGTCGATACTCACTTGAACTTCATTTCACGAACCTATTAGATGAAGAGCCAAATATAGAATAGTTTCCGGTTAGTTAAAGGAAAGTTAATTCTTGATGCAGATAACACTTATTTAGCATTAATGAAAGTTAAGAACTAGTGCTATACTCACGCTTAGAATCTCAAGACCTTAGTGTTCTTGAGAACTTTAAGAGTCTTGAATGTGTTAGAAATATATTTGACCGAGAGTTTCCAAAGAGTTTGAAAAATATAAAAATATATATATCTATAAATAGAAATAAATGAATAAAATTTCTTTATGGAATTTTGTTTGTAACTATCACCTCGAGTCCATTTGGATATTGCCCCAATTGGGGAGTGTGGTTTACCTTGGACAAGATGAGGATTGAGTGATCTCGGGGTGACTCGCCTCTAATGTAGGGAGAGTGTTATACTTTTGAGACGCGACGATAGAAACTTAAATATAAAATGTACGCTTTTTGGAACACTAAGTCAAGTTGATCTAAACCCAAAGAGACCGAGAGGTATTTTCTTGGCACTAAGTAAAGGAATTTAATTGTGAGTTGGTTACTATGTTCTTGGTAATTAGTTTTTGTGAGGTAAGTGTTGTAGATAGAATGAAGTTTTCGCTTTAGTTGACCGGATAATCTGTTAGTGCTTGATGTATTATATCAAGAGAGGATCGGTGGAAGTTTAGTAGGTTCTCGCACACACATCACCGAGTGAGGTCGATTTGCTGAATACTAGCTTGTCATGATTTTGACTATATCTCGTGTCGTTATGTGGATTTTTGAAAGTATGTTCTTGTTTTGTTTTGCTCGGGACGAGCAAAAGTTTAAGTGTGGGGGTGTTGTTAAGGGTCAAATTGTATGATTTTTATAGATGTATTTTACATCAATTTCCCCCGTATATGGATGTTTTTCATAGAAATCGAGCTTGTAATCGATTAATTGAGTAAATAGTGTTTTTAAGAGGTTAATTGCAAAACGAATGCTAATTATGTGCTTAAATGATGATTTTATGTTATTTTGGAAATACGTTACGCTTTGGTATGTTTTCCTATTGTTGTAGGTACTCATTGATGATGGAAGAGAGGATTTTAGAGAGCCAAATTCGTGCTTGGAAAGGATCAATCAAAGTTATGGAAGATTGAAAGATATAAGGAAAGAAATCAAGCAAGATAAATGTCGGAAAACCAGGATTCCGGTAGCGCTGAACTTTCAACGCGGTTCTTGATATGATAACAACCGATTTTACTCTGGACCTCAAGAGAAGAGTTGTAGGTCTTGAAGAGAGGATTCTACAGGATTTTGAATCACTCCATTCCGACTTACGAGGCCCGAGATATGAGCGTTACAAGTTTGGATGTTGTTGCGAAACACCGACGGGCGTCCGGATCTTCAAACGGGCGTCCAGCGTTTTTACTGTAGCAACCGACTTGAAAATTCTATAAATACAGCAGCAAATTGAACCCTAAAAACACATTATTTTTCAGCCGACTTTTGACAGCAAAGGGCGGCCATTCTGAGCAGTTTTCAGGGCCGATCACCCGAGCCTTGTGCTCGGGTGATCGGGGTTAGATTAGGTTAGACTAGATGTTTTATTTTCCGTTTTTCCTTTCTTGAGGCAGCCATGGATGAGCTTTGAAGCTTCCTTTTTCCTGCTGCAACTTGATTTCAGTTTCATGGATGATTTTGTAAGTTTTAATATAAATTGTTTCTTCCCTATGTTTATTTGTATCTTGCATATAAATCGGAAGATGATTGCATGATTTGATGCTACCGTATGACGGAAGTCGGTGTAGTTTAGATCACCATAGGAAAGATTAGATTTTTAATCTATACATAACGAGAGTTCGTAGATTAATTATCTAGGTTTACGAGAGAACCACAATTAGAATTAATTCGATGCAAGATTATCCTAGAATTGAATTAAGGGATATCACCGTTACCGGAAAGATAGGATTTTTCATGTATTTATTTCCTTATGTTGTTCTTGTTCTTTCTCATGTTTGTATGGCTGTATGTTAATCGAATTTAGATAACGGAAGTTAATGAATTCGTTAGATTATCGTGAGAGAGATTAACAATTATTATTCCAACAAACGGAAGTTGAGGGATAATGTTGTTAGATTAGGATTCAATCCATATCTTTGATTTGTATCGATATTAGTTAAGACCGGAAGGTAAACTAATTAATGGCGTGATAAATCGGAAGAGGAAACGCTCCTTTAGATAAGATAATAATCCAAGATAACTTGTGAATGAATGTGTGTTGATCTTATTTCTTTCGTTGGGGTGATGATGGTTGTTGGGAAGAGGTTGATCATGGTTCGTTTATGGTTGTTCAGTAGATAGATTTACCGCTTCCGTAGATGTAGTTTTATTTATGTTTTTATCGCTTTTATCCTTCCTGGCTTTGGATTAACAATCCTCTGTCCAGTTTATTTTCCGTTTTAGTTTAGGTTTAGGTTAATAAAGAAGAATTAATAAGCTAGATTCAATAGCCCTTTTCCCTGAGGATCGATACCCGTACTTATCCAACTTTACTAGCAACTACCCGGTATTCGGCCGGTTAGGAGGTAGTTTTGCATGGTAGTATAGGTTTATAAATTTTCTTTTGTTTTAATGATGCAAAATCTCCCCAACAGGTATTTTGACCCTTTTGGAGACCTATTTATCTTGTGGAATTATGCTCGGTATGTGTTTGAATGTTGTGATACATGAAATAGGTGACTCGTGAACCCGGAATTTGATCCCATATAAAAGCATTTTCTGGACTTGTGTTCTTCATAATAGTTTTAGACAATTGAATTATCTTTCTAACGCACTTTGAATCACTCAAATTGGAGCTCTACACACAAAGATATTGCCAGATTACTGAAGCTGCATCAGTCCAGGAATTTTGGCTTGCGCTGAAGACTTTGAGGCGCGCCAAGTTGATACAGAGAGTTCCCAGAGTCACAGAACAGTTTCAGCGTGCACCGAGGACTTTGGGGCACGCCAAAACTGCTTTATCTGCACTTTTTGGGCACTTTTAAATAGATTTTTCACCCTCATTTCATATGAACTCATACCTAGACTTAATTAGGACTCCCTTAGGTTGATTTTCATCACTTTTCTCCCTTAGATTAGCTCTTCTTTCACTCTTTCTCTTAGATTAAACACAATTTAGCATAGATTTCCCTCTTTCTTGTTGGTGTTTTGAGGTCTTCTTCCCCAAGTGACAATGGGTTTGGATGAAGATTGATGTACCCACAACTTTTCTGCGTTTTTGGTACTTAATTTCATTTCTTCTCTTGATTAATGGCTCTAATCATTTCTTTGATTGTTGTTTCTTGTTTTATTATGAGTAGCTAAACATATCATAGTCAAATCATGTGAAGATTGAAGAAATCACCTAATTGATGAAATTGGGAATGAGTAGTGCTTAATTGTTGTAATATTGATGAATGCATGTCTTAAAACTTGTTCTTAATGCTTGAATTAGATTGATCACCTAGTTCATGACCACACACACCACTTTTATAAATGTATGTTGCGAAGGGGTGTGAGAAAAGGGGTTTTAAGATCATTTCTTACAATCAACTGAGTTGTTTAGATTGATTAGGGAGTGAGGTTCAATCGGTTGTGAAATCGAGCAACTCTAGTGTGTTAATCTTGTTTCGGTCAATTAAATCCTTAAAGGCGGACTGTTGAACCAGGCAAAGGGTGTTTGATTGTTGCATGGCGTCTAACACTAGCTTAGGAGTTCGCGCCCATTAATGAGTCGATATAATTGTTAGGTTGGTAGGTTGGTTAGTTCCATTCCCGAGTCAATCGGTTAGAGGTGCGAAAGCAATCAATTGGATCATGGTTTGGCTATGTTTCTCTTTATATCTTTCATTTTCCTCAATCTACATACCGTTTAGCATAATTGAACTCGAAACATCTTGGTTGACCTAAACTAAATTCGAAAACGACTTTGGTATTCGATTGATTCCTCGGGATACGACCTTGCTCGCTACTATAGTGCATCCGACTCGGTACTCTGGCGATTAAAGTTGGACCGTCACTATTTTTGCCATCACCACTCAGACGTACCGCCAGAGTGGTTCGGCCACCAGTGCGGTACGGTATGCAACTAGAGGCGAATATCGCTGTCTCTGATGGAGTGGAGGATGATCCAGTGTCCTATCGCAGGGCTATGGATGATTCTGATAAGGACATGTGGGTTGAGGCGATGAATCAGGAGATGGAGTCTATGTACTCTAACTCAGTCTGGAAACTTGTGGATTGCCCTGAGGGTGTACAACCCATAGGCAGTAAATGGATCTACAAGAGAAAGCGAGGAGTGGATGGAAAGGATGAAACATTTAAAGCTCGGCTAGTGGCAAAAGGCTACACACAGAGAGAGGGAATTGGCTACGAAGAAACCTTCTCCCCTATGGCAATGCTGAAATCCATTCGGATCCTCCTTTCGATTGTTGTATGTCTAGATTATGAGATCTGGCAGATGGATGTTAAGACAGCCTTCCTAAACGGATATCTTGAAGAGGAAATATATATGCAGCAACCAGAAGGATTTGTCGAAAAAGGCCAAGAGCACAAAGTGTGCACGTTGCTCAAATCCATTTATGGGTTAAATCAAGCATCTCAATCTTGGAATCATAGATTTGATGAAACAGTCAAGTCGTATGGTTTTGAACAAAACTTTGATGAGCCTTGTGTATACAAGAAGGTCGTCAAAGATCAGATGGCGTTCTTAGTGTTGTATGTTGACGACATTCTGCTAATTGGACCCAATAAGGGGATGTTGTCAGATGTGAAGAATTGGTTATCCATGAAGTTCCAAATGAAAGATTTGGGAGAGGCGAGTTATATTCTGGGGATCCAAGTTATACGGGATCGCAAGAATAGGATGTTGGCTCTGTCCCAAGCATCTTACATAGATAAGATGTTGTTGCGTTCTGACAAAGATGACGAATGCAAAGAAGGGTTTCCTACCAACCCGTCACGGCATTCAACTCTCTAAGAAGCAGTCTCCACAGACTCCTAAGGAAATTGAGAGTATGGGACGAGTACCATATGCTTCGGCTGTTGGTAGTCTGATGTATGCTATGTTGTGTACTAGACCAGACATCTGTTATGGCGTGGGCTTAGTCACTGCCGTTTCGATCCAATCCGGGCATGGACCATTGGACGGCAAAGGAAGAATCTCCTCAAGTATCTTAAGAGAACGAGGAATTATATGCTTCTATATTCGGTGCGAACTGGATATAGCAGAGTACACTCGATTCGACTTCCACTCGATAAAGGATGATCGTAAATCGACATCAGGCTCAGTGTTTACTCTAGGAGGTGGAGCAATAGTCTGGAGAAGCGTCAAGCAATACAATACGGCCGACTCAACTATGGAAGCCGAATACATAGCGGCCTCTGAGGCATCTAAGGAAGCGGTGTGGCTCAAGAAGTTCCTGGGAGATTTAGGAGTAATCCCAAATCCAGAAAATCCGATACCTCTCTACTGTGACAACAACGGGGCCGTGTCGAATTCTAGAGAACCCCGAAGTCACCAAAAGTCAAAGCATATAGAGAGAAATTACCATTTGATTAGAGAGATTGCTCAAAGAGGAGACATTTCCGTCACGAAAATCCCCTCAGCCGACAACCTTGCTGATCCATTTACAAAGACGCTTTCCATTGAGGTCTTTATGAGACACATGGAAAACATGGGTATTCGAGACATGAGTCATTTGCTTTAGAGCAAGTGGGAGATGTAGTTCTTGTTGTAATAGTTAATGGGTGTGCTCTAAAACAATTATTACTTGTCATTCGTGCAAGTGGGAGATTGTTAGGTGTAGTGCCTGAAAGACAATTTTGTAATTGTTTTTAATTAATAAATGACAGATTTTATTATTCTTCTTATTTGCTTTGTGCTTATATAGTATACACTGCTGCAAACCCTAAGTATATCTGTATGTAACCACTTAGCTCATTGTATGGAATGCACGTGAGGATTGAGTTAGTGGTGATATACTTAAACTGTTAGTCCGTGGTGAACTTAATCAGAGTTTAGGGTCTCTTGATTAAAACACCAATAATGCGCCTGAAACACCTTAGGGTGTGATAGTCTTATCGGATCGTCGGTAGAGGTACACCTATGTGGGGCATTTATATATGATGGCATTCATATAGATCGATGATTTAATCTGAATTTCTCGATATAATTCCGTAATCGAGGAATCTTATTAAATCATTAGATGATCATAAATGGATCAACCTTAATCCTGAGGTGATCACAGGGTGCTGCTTGTCTCGGGGTAGTGTTTGATGTGTTAGTTACGGTTCACTTAAATATGTGTTCCAAGTCACTTCTCGTTGGCACTATCTCCTGAGGAGTGAGTAGTTCTGATTTTCACAGACATGGAATCCATTCCTTCCTGCGGGAAGTAGAGAGACAGTCCCCTTATTTGTTAGCCCTAAGAAAGTGATCGATCGGCCGTGTTCATATTTAGACTAATTAGCTACTAGTCAGATATGTGAACTAATTGATCACTAGTGGGTTAATGGTAAATAAGGATAAGATATTCTGAGTCGGGTTCACGAAGACTTCCCACTCAGAATGGACAGTCTAAGGAGGGTTAATCCGTATGTAGTGATTATATCAATGGACGCTTATTCACTCAATGGGTTGAGTATAAGTATACATCTATAATCGGTAGAGTTCAGTTTCGGGTTTATGGTGGCGTAATCCCGGAATTAATAACTAATGTAATTATTCTGTTCGATGAATACTCAATTATTGGAGCTACTAGTTATAGGTCTATGGTCACCAATGTGGCTTCTATAATTCGGGCTGATATTCTTGTTTATTTGGGCCTTAGTGATAATTAATTGGCTGGGCTAATTAATTGATATGCATGGATATTATTTAGTTGGGCTAAATAATATAATACACACAAAAGACATTTTATGTGGGCTTTTTAACCCTAGGTGGCGCCATTAGTCTTATAATTATCACAAGAATTAATTTTCTTGTGATATGGAAAATAAAAGATATTCTTGTTATATGATTGGTTGGATGACTTGTTATTTGATTTCCTATTGGTCAATACATGTCACAATTAGTCATTAAGGAAAATATCCTTTTATTTTGTTTAATTAATTATTTATTTAATTAATTAAAACTTGGAGACCAATGATTTACTCTCCTATAAAAGGAGAGTTATTCCAAAGGTAATGGCATTACAAAATTTCGACCACCACCTATTAAAAGAGAGAAAAAAAATAGTTTTCTTGTCTTGTGTTTTTAGAAGAAGAAAAACTCCAAGTTTTTCTTCGTGTTGCATATCAAGGAGGTGCTTTTATCAAGAAGTGTGTCCACCAACCACCGTTTCGAGAACACATTGGAAGATCAAGGCTTCTCTTCCCACTATTGATAATGTAATCTTAACCCCCTTGTAGTAGTTAAATCCTTTATTTATGTATTATGATATATGAATCGTGTGAAGGATGTAGGATCTTAGATCTAAACGAGTTAGAACTACGCGCAGCGGATGGATCACGATTCATATCACAATACATAAATAAAGGATTTAACTACTACAAGGGGTTAAGATTATATTACCAATAGTGGGAAGAGAAGTCTTGATCTTCCAATGTGTTCTCCAAACGGTGGTTGGTGGACACCCTTCTTGATATGAGAACCTCCTTGATATGCAACACCAAGAAAAACTTTTTCTTCTTCTAAAAACCCAAGACAAGAAAAAACAATTTTTCTCTCTTTTATATGGTGAGGGGTGAAATTTTGCAATCTCCCATTACACTTGGAATAACTCTCCTTTTATAGAAGAGTAAATTCTTGGTCTCCAAGTTTTAATTAATTAAATAAAATAAAAGGATATTTTCCTTAATGACTAATTGTGACATGTATTGACCAATAGGAAATCAAATAACAAGTCACCCAACCAATCATATAACAAGAATATCTTTTATTTTCCATAACACAAGAAAATTAATTCTTGTGATAAACATGAGACCTTAGGCACCACTTTTAGGGTTTTTAAGCCCACATAAAATGTCTTTTATGTGTGTTATATTATTTAGCCCAACTAAATAATATCCATGCATATCAATTAATTAGCCCAGCCAATTAATTATCACTGAGGCCCAAATAAACAAGAATATCAGCCCAAATTATAGAAGCCACATTGGGGACCATGGACCTATAACCAGTAGCTCCAATAATTAAATATTCATCGAACAGAATAATACATTAATTATTAATTTTAGGATTACGCCACCATAAACCCGAAACTGAACTCTACCAATTATAGATGTATACTTACACTCAACCCATAGAGTGAATAAGCGTCCATTGATATAATCACTACATACGGATTAACCCTCCATAGACTGTCCATTCTGAGTGGGAAGTCTCCGTGAACCCGACTCAGAATATCTTATCCTTATTTACCATTAACCCCTAGTGATCAATTAGTTCACATATCCGACTAGTAGCTAATTAGTCTAAATATGAACTCGGCCGATCGATCACTTTCTTATGGCTAACAAATAAGGGATCTTCTCTACTTCCCGCAGAAGGAATGGATTCCATGTCTCAGAAAATCGTAACTACTCACTCATTAGAGATAGTGCCAATGAGAAGTGACTTGGAACACATATTTAAGTGAACCGTAACTAACACATCAAACACTACCCCGAGACAAGCAAAGACCTCGTGATCACCTCAGATTAAGGTTGATCCATATATGATCATCTAATGATTTAAAGATTCCTCGATTATGGAATTATATCGAAAATACAGATTAAATCGGTCCATCTATATGAATGCCATCATATATAAATGCCCCACGTAAACCTCTACCGACAAACGATAAGACTATTGATAGGAGTCAACTTTGCATGACTCCGGCACTCTTTTAGCCCCCATTTTGATGCACATTTGGTATATTTTGACACATTAAGGTCTCAAAACGGGTTGGTTTCACATGTTTTAGAGCACAAGGGCATTTATCATCTTTTGATGGCAAAGCCTCGTTTTTATTGATATTAACCCCTTTCCGAGCACTTTTACCCTCCGGAATCGTTTGTGTGTTTTGTTCGTTCATGAGATTGTAAGGTCTAGGTGTCACGAGAACCCGGAAGGTGAAGATTTATGATGAGAAGCATGATCGAGATGATGAAAGTGATCAAAAAGGGAGAAAATACAAAGTTTTGGAGCATTTGGGGTTCAAACGCGCGTTTGAACCTCCAAACTGGCGTTTGAGAATGAATGATTCTGGACAGTGTTCAAGGCCCCTAAACGCTCGTTTAAAGTCCTTTAAACGCGCGTTTCAAGTCCTTTAAATGCGCGTTTCAAGTCCTTTAAACGCGTGTTTCAGTTGAAGAACAAGGAAGAGCCTACCCAGAAATGAAGCGAAACGCACGTTTGACCAAGCCAAACGCGCGTTCGACAAAGCTAAACGCGTGTTTACAGCATTTGAAACGTGCGTTTGGAAGGAAAAATCTGCAGATTTTTCCCCTCCTATAAATACCCCCTTAGACCATTTCTTGAAAATATCATCTTCTTTTACCTTAACCTAGCCTCTCTTTTGATCGAATTTTTGTACTAGCTTGTAATACACTTTCTTAGCATAGAATAGTATAATCTTAGCTTACTCATTCCATTTCTTAGCTTAGATTTCTTTTCCAAACTCAAAGTCTTCACCTTTTAATTACTCATCTATTTTGTACCTTTTTTGGATCTTAACTTGGATTTCTCTCAATTAAGGGTATATTTCTTTCCTCTCTTATTTATTATGTCTTTATCTTACCGTTTGATGCATGCTTTAATCTTTATAATGAGTAGCTAAATCCTTACCATAGTCGAATCATGTGAAAACTAGTGAAATGTCCCTAGATTGATGAAATTGGAAGTGAGTAGTGCTTATTGTCATGCTTTAATGATTTAATCTTGTATTAGAACTTGTTTTAACATATTTGGGTTAGGTTGATCACCTAGGTCAAAGTCACGCACATCAATCTAAAGAGTTGTTCAGATAGAGAGATGTGGGAAAAGGGGTTCTAGGATCGTGGAGTAGACCTGGCTTAGTTGTTAAGCCCGGGCCCAAAGTGAGGTTACTCGTTTTAACGTTTAATCGGTTTAGAGCTTATCGTGTTGGGGTTTCCGGTTTCCTCAAGGGGGGATTAGTTAGCCTAGCATAGGGTGATGAAGGAGAGTTGTTCAGATAGCATCACCAGTTTAGAAACCGTTACACTTGAATAATCATTAAGCACCTTTGGTTATGGTTGGTCGGTAAATGCACACTCCCGGTTAAGTCACTCAAGGGGACGTAAGTAACTAGTGGGATCATGGTTCGGCTATGCTCGTAATCCTTAATCTAATCCTTTCAGTAGATTCTTTTTCTTCTCTTATCTTTAGACTTGTTAATTGAAACGCTTAATTGTCGTTGTAGTTATAAAACACCTTCAAATCTGGATCGCCTAGACTAAGTTTAAAAGTTTGCTTTGGTAATCACAGCCATATTCCCTTGGGTTCGACCTCGTACTCCTGTAGCTATGCTAGCAATCGACCCGGTACACTGCCGGTTAGAGAGTTAGTTCGCCCACGGTTTCAAGTCTTTATTAATTGTTTTTGTTGGGTGAATTTAAGGCTCATCAACTATCACACCCTAAGGTGTTTTGGGCGCATTATTGGTGTTTTAATCAAGAGACCCTAAACTCTGATTAAGTTCACCAAGGACTAACAGTTTAAGTATATCACCACTAACTCAATCCTCATATGCATGCCATACACTGAGTTAGGCGGTTACATACTGATATACTTAGGGATTGCAGCAGTGTATTACTTACAAGCACAAAGCAAGTAATAAGGTGCGATAAATTCTGTCATAAAAAACAATTACACAAATTGTCTTTCGGGCACTACACCTAAAAATCTCCCACTTGCACGAAATAACAAGCAACGATTGTTTTTTAGAGCACACCCTTTCTCATCTTATTCACAACATCGTGATCTATCCGCTGCGCGTAGATCTAACTCGTTTAGATCTAAGATCCTACATCCTTCAGGAATAACATGGTTCCGTCTAAGGTTAATATTCACTACCGGAAGGCAGCTAGGTGTAGGCTCCCTACCCTACTTAACCTATCGAAAAAAGGTATTGGACTTCCTAGCCACTCGTGTACTTCTTGCAACTTGGATACGGAGGATGAAAATCACTTGTTTATGCTTTGTCCGTTCGCTGTGAAGACTTGGGATAAATTATTTTCTTGGTGGCGTTTACAACTCGCTCCCCCACAAGTTTGGCAATCTTTCCATCACTTGAAGCTCGCCAAATTCTTCAAGGTTTGGGATGCACCCCGAAAAATTGTGTGTTGGATTATATGGAAACGAAGAAATAACTTTATCTTCAATGCAACGTCTAGCTCAAAAGAAGACATTTTTTGAGACATCCAATTGCTTAGTTTTGCTTGGAGTAGCGGTCGGTGTGACGAATTCTCTTTGTATTAGCTTGTGCTAGTTGTCTAGTTCGTTTTGGATTCGTTTTAGTTAGGAGTTTTTATCTCTCGACATGTGTATTTTGTTTTTTGAGGAGCTAATAACTTGTATATTTTCTTCTTTGGCTTATCTATTCTCTTAATAGATAAGACCGTTAATAAAATTGCCGTTCGATAAAAAATATTGTGCCACCGCATGTACAATTACCTTCGTCCATAAAACATTGCAACTTTGGATATGAAACTGGTCAGTATCGTGTGAATTAGTTTCCTTTTTCTTTTCTTACATTTTTGTGATTTAACTTCGGGAAATTCTTGTACGAAGAAGAGTCTTTACAATGAGGTCACAATATCCCAATTCAATTCCTATTTGAAGATCTGAACTTTTTTCAATACTCTAACAAACTACTATAAATAACACATCGATCCTGAATTTATAACGAAACTAGCCACATACCCGTGCACATGCACATAAGGGGGGCTAAATTACAATTTTGGTCCTCTAACTAGACACTTTATCGATTTGGGTCCTGGTTTTTATCCGACGACAATTTTAGTCCTGTAAGTGGTCTTTTTTTGCAAAAATAGTCCCGAACGCCGGAAAGACCACTTACAGGACTAAAATTGTCGCCGGAAAGACCACTTACAGGACTAAAATTGTCGCCGGAAAAGACCAATTTTAGTCCTGTAAGTGGTCTTTCCGGCGTTCAGGACTATTTTTGCAAAAAAAAGACCACTTACATGACTAAAATTGTCGCCGGAGAAAAACCAGGACCAAAATCGAAAAACGTGTCTAGTTAGAGGACCAAAATTGTAATTTAGCCACATAAAGGGTGTGTGAAAATACAAAAATAGTCGAAGAATGAAACAATGTATCAATAAAACACTACCTAATCGACAGGGGCGCCCCTGTGGGGGGGCCAAGGGGGCCATGGCCCGGAGCCCCCCCGAAAATCAATGAATTTAAGGGCCCCACGAAATTTTGACCTAATATTATATATATACTGTATTTATATGAACAAGGTATGTATTACCTTAATGGTTAGCACTCAAGTATTTTAGACAAGAGACTTGGTTTCGAATCTTGTAAGCTACAATATTTTTTGTTTTTTTAAACTAGGACTAGGAACCAAATAAGTAGGTTTTTTTCCTTCCAAACCCATGACTATCACACGCAGTTTTTTGTTTTATTTTTTTATATATGTTTCGGTTACTGTTTTTTTTCAAAGGGCGAGGGCCTAAATTTTTTTTGGCCCCGAGCCCAAATTTGGACAGGGACGCCCCTGCTAATCGACACAAAGGATATACCAAAATTCTGATGAAATTTAAGTAAAATTAATAGAGCAACAGTAGAAATTTATACAAAATTATGAAAAAAGATTAGTAGTGGATCAAAAGATCAATTTCTTAAATTCAAGAAAGAGGACAAAATTAAAGAACTGCTTCTTCTTATATTGACTTTTTAGCTCCTTCTTCTTCTTCTTTTTCGGATTTCTTGCGGCCTCTGGCTATGTATATTCATGTCTCCAAAAGAAGGAGGATGAGGCTGAACAAGACTGCCCACAAAACAGAAATGTTTCACAAGATTAAAATCTCCGGATGCTGGAAACTTCACAACTTGATGACTAACTAAATCATACGAGAAGAAAATTCCTTGGTGATCATCGTAATAGATGATTTTTCTCTTATGATTATTATTATTATTATTATACTCTAAAATAGCCACCGGTGGTTTTCTGTACAAGTCATATCGCGGGGAATCATGTATAGTTATTCTCATCCATGAATTTTTGAAACCGTAATCCTTCATGATCCAAAAATCAAAGCTATACGTTGTATCTGGATGATAATTATCACGATAAAAACCGATGCAGGCAATCATTCAACACACTCAATTTAAATGTCTTAAAATCATGAACTTCCTCCTCTAAAATCATAGGTATAGGCAAAGTTTTGAGTTTATCCGTTCTAAGATCGAATGCTTCAAGGGAAATCTTCTTAAAACCATCATCATCATAAAAATCTGGATGGTTGAAGCTCAATATCCAATGTAAAGCACAATTTATTAAGATGCCTTCTGTAATGAAGAGAGAATCAAACGTGGGATATGATCCGGCTATACTCCAAGAATTGGATCTCAGACTATAAAATTCAAAATCTATACGGTTCTCGCCTGAAGGATGGCTTGCTATTATAACTTTGTAGTCGTCATGAATATCGTCATATCCGAAGCCGTAACAACAGTTATATAATATGGCCACTGGTCTTTCGGGCAAATCCCAAGATGACTTTGTAAGCGGATTGCATAAACAGATGTTATAATATTTATGACTTGAATAATAATCAGCCGACAAGAAATTAATTAGACAAAGTAATCCATTACAAGAGCCAACAATCTCTAGTCTGAACCTCCTCCGATATTCTGAGCTTTCAAAAGGGTGGTAGAGCCGTCGAATTTCGGAGCCTAATTCCACGTTTTCATCCGTCGAGAATTCCACTGCGTGTAATTGCTGGATTAACCTGTTTTTTCGCCTGTCATGATGAGTTTTCCAGACTAATATGCTTGGTTTTCGGTCGATCTGGGTCGACTAATTTAGACGTAATTTGATGAATTCTTGGCTTGAAATCAGACCGTACCATGATTTCGATACCCTTTTAAACCGGCCAAGAGATTCCAGCAGCAATCTCACCAAGACAAGAACAAGTAAATCCTCAGGTAAATAAGAAATGAACATTGATCAAATATTTTCAGAATAATTTCTTTGAGTTTCAAACTATATATATATTCAGACGTAATAGATATGACGAAACCCTCACAGACTTATTGAATGAATTAGTTGCGGTATTCATATCAAATCAAGGAGAGAGAAGGGGAAAAAAAGAGGGGAGGCGGTATTGCCAGGGCATCTTTTAGTAGAGCTAGGGCACCAATTTAAATTACCATCTTTTTACCTATTTTACCCTTAACCCTTAAGCATAAACAATATTAAGATTTCAATAGACGGTGCATCTATTCTTGCCAGGAGGGCTAAATAACAATTTTGGTCCTCTAATTAGACACGTTTTTCGATTTTGGTCCTGGTTTTTCTCTGGCGACAATTTTAATCCTGTAAGTGGTCTTTTTTTTGCAAAAATAGTCCTGAACGCCGGAAAGACCACTTATAAGACTAAAATTGGTCTTTTCCGGCGACAATTTTAGTCGTGTAAGTGGTCTTTCCGGCGACAATTTTATTCCTGTAAGTGGTCTTTCAGGCGTTCAGGACTATTTTTGCAAAAAAAAATACCACGTACAGGACTAAAATTGTTGCTGGAGAAAAACCATGATCAAAATCGAAAAACGTGTCTAGTTAGAGGATCAAAATTGTAATTTACCCTGCCAGGAGAGACGACACTTCCATAAATCCGCACAGACCACCACACTTTAAAAGAAATCACCAATTTCGGTCTTTCAATTTGAAAGAAATCACCAATTTCGAGTCTTGCAATTTTAAAGAAATCACCAATTTCGAGTGCATATCTTTTTCTTGGTAAATCTTTATCCTTTACTTTCTGTTAATTATTCTTATTGATATGAATGCTAACCTTGACATGTTAGTGTTTATATTCATGAGTGGCTAGTTCCAAACTAGCTAAGATGATGTTGTTGTGTTAGTTATTAATCTCTATTGGTTGATTGAGAATGTTAGTTCATATATTTCATAGCTTCATGTGTTGTTATTATCTTTTCCTATTTTCATTGTATTGCTTGTTGGTGTTGGATTGATCACCTAGCACTTTCACACACACACTTAGTTGAGACCGAAAGGAGATGCTTGGTGTGGGAGAAGGGATAGGAAAACCGGAAGGTAAAATCGACCTTAAGTGGAACTCAATTTCTTATCCGGGGAGTATTGACATTGTCATTGCATTCGAGTTCGTATCATGTTGAATCATTAGGTCTAGGACTCTTAGACCAATGAGGAGACATAGAGTAGTTTCATTCACTCGTATGAGGGGGAATTGGTAGCTTAGGAGTGCACCGATAACACACACTTGAACACCATTGGAAGGTTGGTAGGAAATCGTTCCCATGACACTAGTAGAGATTGGCTTCATCATACATTGTCTTGGCTAGGATTTTTATCATTTTATCACCCTTGTAGTAGTAGATTCTTATATACATTTACCTTCTTGTTAATTTGTGACTTAGATCAAGATAATAATAACTTTTCGGTGTTCAACCTCACAATCCTCGTGGATACGACCTTGACCACTAGACTAGACTACAATTGACTCGGTACACTGACGGTAAGATTGAACATCTAGAAAAGTTCGAATCAACCCCCAATCATTGGAAGAGTCAAATGCAATGACTACTGTTCAGGGTCAAATTGTATGATTTTTATATATATATTTTATATCAATTTTCCCCATATTCTTATGATTTGTATAGAAATCGAGCCTTATATTGAAATATTGAGCAAATGAGTTTTAAAGATAATAAATTGCAAAAGTGGCTGATTTATGTGTTTTTATCGTTGGTTTTATGTTTATTTGGATGTTGTTACACTTTGAAATATTTTGGATATCTTGTAGATGCATATCTTCGGTCTAAAAGAGGTGTTTAGAGGGTTAGAAGAAGATGCCACAAGTTTACGAGTTCAACGGAGCAAATTTTCCTAAGTACTTAAATCGTTACATATTTTCGACGGAGATTTGACCCAGCTTAGAGGCATTTTTAGGGGAGGACTTCTTCATGAAAATTGTAGATCTTTGAAAGAGCTTTCCAACGCACTTTGAATTACATCAATCGGACTTCTACAACTCAAGATATGAATTTTAGAAGTTTTATTCCAATAAAGGATTCAGTACAGGATGTTCAGCATGTGCATGAACGAGCGTTCAAGCCTCTCAAACCAGCGTTCAGGAGCTTAATTTTGATACAGAGAGTTCAGACTGCAGCTAAACGAACGTCCACCTTCCGTCTGGTTTAGCTTGGACGAGCGTCCATTGTGATCAAACGGGCGTCCGCCCCTTTTACTGTAGCAACCGACTTAGAATATCTATATATACAGCAGCTACCTTCAACCCTAATCATATCAATACGCAGCAGCTTTTCTCTAAAACTAAATTCAGAGCAGAGAGCAGCCCGGCCGGCTGAGCTTCATGCTTGACCGGCCGGTGGTTAGATTAGGTGTTCCTTTTTCTTTTTCGTTTATCTCCTTCTTCTTGCTCGAGTGTTGAGCAGCCATGGATGGAGCTTTGAAGCTTTCTTTTGCAGCAGCACCTTATTTCTTTTTAATGGATATTTTGTAAGTTTTAATTTAAATTGTTTCGTTTCCTATGATTATTTGTTTTCGTGCATATAAATCGGAAGATGATTGCATGATTTGATGCTACCGTATGACGGAAGTCGGTGTAGTTTAGATCACCATAGGAAAGATTAGATTTTTAATCTATACATAACGGAAGTTCGTAGGTTAAATATCTAGGTTTACGAGAGAACCACAATTTAATTAATTCGTTGCAAGATTTTCCTAGATTTGAATTGAGGGTTATCACCGTTATCGGAAAGATGAGATTTTTCATGTATTTGTTTCATTGCGTTGTTCTTGTTCTCTTTCATGTTTCGAGATGCTATATGTTAATCGAATTTAGATAACGGAAGTTAATAGATTCATTAGATTGCCGTGAGAGAGATTAACAATTATTATTCCAACAAACGGAAGTTGAGGGATAATGTTGCTAGATTAGGATTTCATCCATATCTTTGATTTGTATCGATATTAGTTAAGACCGGAAGGTAAACTAATTAATGGCGTGATAAATCGGAAGAGGAAACGCTTCATTAGAAAAGATAATAATCCAAGATAACTTGTGAATGAATGTGTGTTAATCTTATTTCTTTCGGTGAGGTGATGGTTGTTGGGAAGAGGTTGATCATGGCTTGTTCATGTTTGTTCAACGTTAGTTAGTTTTATTGCTTTCGTAGATGTAGTTTTATTTTATGTTTGTCCGCAACTATCTTTCCTGGCTTTGGACTGACAATCCTCTGTCCAGTTATTTTTCCGTTCTAGTCTAGGTTTAGGTTTAGTTAATAAAGAGGAATTAATGAAGTTAGATCCGACAGCCCTTTTCCCTGAGGATCGATACCCGTACTTATCCAACTTTACTAGCAACTACCCGGTATTCGGCCGGTTAGGAGGTAGTTTTGCCTGGTAGTATAGGTCTTACAAATTTTCTTTTGTTTTTATGATGCAAAATCCTCCCAACAACTACTACCTTTCATGTGAAACAATTACCGTGTAAATATAATCCTATCGCTGTTATAATATCCATACGGTCGTACGTCGAGTGTCAAGCATCAACGACCGTGTCTTATAATCTAGATATAATAATGCTCTCTCGAAGTAACTCATTTACTTCCACTTTGCAAAGATTCGCGAGAGTAAGACATTCTTTATAAGAAGGCCCTTTTGGATATTTACTCCTAATCATAGGATACGCGATTTTCGGACGAGCAACATGAATCCTACGCATGCTTCAGTATTACACCCAATCACTACCGCATGAACACCCCATGGCAAGAGGAAAGCTCAATAGTGTCAAAGTATGACAATCCACACCGTGATGTCATGAAGACTCCGGTCTTAGGATAATTACACAACCGCCACATTGTGCGACACTTAATAAAGTAAGTGGGTCAGTCTAACGTACGCTTTCTCTAATACACGTTCACGTACAGTCCAAGTGTCAATACACTTAGATAGACGAGATCTATCCCTATTTTCAATAAGATTGAAGACATTCAATACGTGCTATTCTAATCATACCATCAATATCCCGTTTGACAGTACATACGACTAGAGACATTTAAGTATCAAACTTGTTACAGTGAATAGTGATCTCATCAACCATAATCAGTATCATGGTTTCTCTATCACAGTTTGCACTAGGGACGTTATCATATATACAATCACAAATTGGCTCGTTAAACGAACAAATATATAAACAGAAAAGTCATTTAACATATGTATAAACATAAAAAAATAGTAGAAATGATCCGACCCGGTCGGATCCGGTCCAACTCGATTGGGTTTAGGACACTATTTCAACAGCTACTAAGTATGTCATCCAAAAAACTATAAGTTAACGCATGGCATACTGGGGGGGCAAGACACCCCACTGTGGATCATAGTACTTCAGGTAAGCGCTGAAAATAAAATTAAGGCAAGAGAACTTGCAAAAATGTGCATATATTAAAACTTTACGGATCAGAGT